>APFE030138469.1:77590-100100 GCA_000404065.3 Pinus taeda | reverse complement strand
TATAGACTTTTAAAACCTCTCCTATCACATTTTCCACATTATTTTCACATTTAAATAAAATAATTCTTGTTAATTCCATAATTGTTCATTATAAGTTGACATTTCAAGAACAACATCAACTAGCAATTGCCCCAAAATGTGCAAAGAGAAGTCGATAACATTGTTAAATTGCAGAAGTAATACTTTGATTTGAAATAATAATGATTAGAAAAGAACTAACATCAAATGGGGGTAAAAGGAGTCCATTTTCATCATCTGCACTGGATGATGAAGCAGAATGTGACAAGGTACTTACAAGATGCAAAATGACATACAAAATGACGCATATGAAAAAAAATGTATTTTCAAGAAAGAAAAATCCCTTCTATTAAAACATATGATTACACATTACCATGCCTGCAATAGCTGCCACAACAACATTAACAACACTCTTCACCCATTCATCTTCAACTTATTTCCAGCAGCTGCAATATACCACAAAAGCAATAAGCACTTTTTGGAGGTTATATAGTTTGAATGTTGTATGCAGAATAACAATAAATAACCAAGGTAGCTATAAATACTTGTCTGAACCAACTCAATCTTTGTTTGAGTTTCAAAAAAATAAATTCTACCTATTTATTAAAAAAAATATATATATTATATATATATATATATATATAATATATGGAGGTGAGAATTTGGCAGTGTTAATATTATCTATATATAGATATATAATAATATATATATATATATATAATTATTAAAATTGTTTGTAAAATAATTATTTGTAACTTATTAACAAAAAAAGGTATACCAATAAATCAAATAATGGTGTTAGTTAGCCTGCATTTGTGGTGAGCAGTATAGATCAATGACTATCTCACTGTAAGTTCACAACTGAGTTACTGATAAGTTTTGTTTTCACCTAAAAAAATAAAATCTATTTGGATTATTATATTCCTTTATATTTTTATAACTTGACAATGTACCTTATGTTTTTAAAATTTCCATTTAACATACTTGTAGGTTTACAAATGTTACTAAATCACATTCTCTTATAGCAAATAAGATTTATTTAAATACAAACAATTTGTATTAAGAATTCCAAACAAAATTTACAACTTAAATAAAAGTTATTACTTTCTAACCATGTAAATATTTTCCTAATACAAAAAAATATAAGTCTTTAAAATGAGTAAAAAATGTCATAATCTTTCACACGAGGCTTATTTTTTGGATTAGTTTGTAAGTGTCATTTTTTTGGAGTCCAGGAATCCAGCCAAAATTTGAGCGAAATGTTGATGTGTTGGTTTAAAAGTGTATTTCCTCACTGCATATATGGATTCAACACCTTAATAAATCATGAAACCTTTTGATTGTGAAAAATAACTTGTCAAACTTGTGATTTTAATGAATTTTTGCCATATTTTAGACAAATTTGATCTAAAAATAAACCCAAAAAATTTCCAAAAAATAACACATAAAACTAAATTTTCATATCATTCCTTACTTCTCCTGTACTAAAGGAAACTAATCAGGCCTAGATTTGTTTGTAAAAGGGAAAATCGCTTTACCTATCGGTGGATCATGGAATGGAATTACCTCTGTTTAAAGTCTAGGACCTCATTTTATACTAATAATAATAGACATAAATGTTGTTTCATAAAATATTACAAAGGAGATGAATGGAAATTGAATAAGATATTGCAAAGAAAATAAACTGAAATTTAAGTCTTGTCATGATAAAAGTCAAAATTATTGATTTCATTGAGTGCGACTAAACATAGGGATTAAAAATATACGGAGTAATTTTTTTCCTTTGTGATACTTTTGTTGACTTTGACCTAAAATAGTGAGGACAGACTCACATATCATTCCTAACTAACCACTTCCGTATTAAGGAAAGTTAATTGACTTTGACCAATTCTTTTAGTTAAAAGGGAAAACCGCTTTCCCATCTAAGGATCATGAGATGCAATTGGATCCATTTCAGCTCTGGGACCTGATTCAATTGTAATAACGGACATAACTCTGGGACCTGATTCAATTGTAATAACGGACATAACTGTTGTCTAATAAGAATATCATTTCATGTTTATTCGTCTGACCACTAAGTCTTATCAGGTTTATCAGGTTTATTTGGGAGTTATTTACCGAGGTGGAGGAATCGCTTGGATGGTAAAAAGACATTGGAATCTGAACAAAAAAATTTCGAAATTTTTGTAGAGATAGTGTTTGAATTGTGTTTTTAATGGTGAAATTGATTTAGTACCATCAAAAACGTTTTGGACACCTAAAATTTTGAAGTTTAACAACTATAACTTAGATTTACAAAAATCCTTATCGAATTTTCTCTAAATATAATCAGAATTTCCATAACTTTTAAGACAATTCCTCGACCTAGTTACACTACTCATATTTAATACAGCACAGTCTTGTGACCACCACCAATTCTTATCATTTTGATTGGACTCAACACAAGTCTTATCATGATCAACGATTATTGTTTTTTATCGAACATCAAAATAGGGAAAAAATGATTTTTAATCTTTTGAATCGTATACTTTTTGTGTGATTCCTTTTGTCATTCATCGGTTGGTAAAGATGCATTTTCCGAAATGCAAGACATAATTTTGTTTCTGATATTACGTTAAATAAAAGTATTGGAAATGTGATACCTGTTTTCGAATGATGTATGGTTATATGTTTTGTATTGGGTTTTATTTTTTTCCTAAAAGGTATCTTATTGGGAAGCATTATATTATAATTCAGTAAGAGTTTTACATATGTTGTGTTTAACAACTCATTATGTATGGTGAGATTTGAACCCAAGTGAGAAGGGCAATATTATTCCGTCTGCACCATCTGAGACAACAACGTTTTGTATTGGTTTTTATATATTAGATTATAATTTTTATTGTTGTAAAATTTTGAACAATAACATTAAAGTTTTAATAATATTAGCGTTAAGGTTTGAAGTTTATATTCAGTATTAAAGTTATTTTATTAACCTCAGTTCATATATTTTTTTACTGATTGTTTGGTTCTTTTTCATGGAGTATCAATTTATCTTTCGTACATTGTAATTCATAATATTAAGAGGATCGGTCGTTGCGGTAACAATACATGATCAATGAAATCAATTAATAAAGTAACCCTAGCACGCGGTGTACCACAGCAAATTCGTTGAGTGAAAGAAAAGCAGAGACAAACTTGCATATCATTGCTAATTTGTTTTTTACGTACTAAAGAAAGCTAATCAACTTTGGCCCACATTTGTTTATAAAAAGGAAATTTTGCTTTACGCATACGCGGATCATGGGATGGAATTGCATCTGTTTAAGATATGGGATCTGATTCTATAGTAATAACAGACATAACTTCTCTTTAATAAGATATTAAAGAGAATATGAATTGAAATTTATAACTGCCGTTTGGTAAGATATGGCAAAGAATATGAACTAAGCTTTATTTCTCTGATAAACAAGTCTTATCATGATTAAAGTTTTTTCTGATCAACAAGTCTTATCATGATTAAAGTCAGAATTACGGATTTTATCATGATTAAAGTCAGAATTACTGATTTCATTGAGCGCTAGAGACTAATCATAGACATTAAAAAACTTGATCTTCGGTACATTAGTTTACTGAAAATAGTTGAGATAGAATTGTGTATCTTTTCTCTTGAAAGAAGCAAATTGACTTTGACCCATACTTTTATTTAAAAAAAAATAGCTACCCATCTGCAGATCATGGGATGCAATTGGATCCCATTAGGATCTGGAAACTGATTCTATAGTAATAACGGACATATCATACTTTCTAATACAATATTGCAAAGAATATCAATTCATTTTTATTTGTTTGAGCATTAAGTCTTCTCATGATCAAAGATTACTTCTTTAGATCAAACGACAAAGTAGGGATAAAGTAATTTGCAAAAGAAACGTGTTCTTTGATTCTTTTGTTTCTCTTTTTCTTCACTTTTGTTTTCCTCATAAGTCAGAGTAAATGAACCAAAACGAAATCCATAAAGATTATTATTTTACTTGTATTAAGATAAGTTCTCATAATGCAATATAAAAGAAACTGTTGTTGTGATTAAATATTACATTTCTATTGTTGTGATTAAATACTACAAAACTTTGAGGAATATTTGTTTTGTGAGGAATATTTGTTTCAAGTGAGTGAAGCAGGATAGTCTTTAAGGCCAAAATAAATCAATGGTATTTCAAAGAGTCAAATCACTGGCATTTTGTCTTATTTTTTTAAAGTTGAAACATTAGATAATTGTAAATTTACCAACGAGAAGTTGCGAGATTTCATAGGTACCTATGGTAATCATCATAGTCAAATTCATAACCCACTCCCTACGTAGATCAAAGAATAAGGTTAAAAATAAGTAAATAGTGCTTCTCGTATACATCCCTGACCTAACGTTCAAAGGTTTTGGAGATACAAGATAGTTCATTGATGAAGAGATTGTAAATGCTTCTGGTATACATTGATGACCAAATGTTTAAAGGCTTTGGAGATACAAGATACTTCATTGATGAAGAGATTGTTAATATAAATGAAAAGTACAAGATTCTTCATTGTTGAAGAGATTACATATATAAATGAAATTTATAAAAGATAACTTCGCATCCAGAGTGGTGAAGTGAGGAATGCAGAAAATCACCATTGTAGTTACTTAGTAAATACGAGCTTCCACTTGGGGATGTTGTAGGGAAAAAAATAGAAAAATCTTATTACCTTGGCATCATTTATTTGAACAAGATGCAGTAGACGGTATCCCAATTTCAGAGACTTTCGAAAATCTAGGAGTTGTTAGTAATATAATAATATCCATTTTTAAAGTCACAGCCAATCCAGACACCAAGTTGATGTATATGTATGAGACCCCTTGTTTGTGGAACAAGGGGCCCACCTCCACACAGCCATTTGACTGCTAAGTCTACGAAGGCATACAAACTCTACCCCCTCTGGTTTTGAACCTGTGACCTCTTGGAAGAAAACACATGCTCTTAACCATTAGGCCCACTCAAACTGTATAAATAGCATAAGATCAATTCTTACATTGCTGAATCTATTAGTAATTTTATGGAAATTCTATATTCTACCAGTTGTTCCCTACCATATCGAGTAGCTTTAACAAAATTGTTAATTACGTCACCATACGAGAGTGAAAATAAATCGGTAATCGACAAATATATCGACGTTTATAGACCGAAAATTGAGATCCTCCTCCAATTACCTAGCTGATAGTTTTTACCTTTTTAGTGTTTTGTGTCGATGTGAAATTCACTAACTAATATTAAACAATAGGAAACAGTCGTGGGAAAATTTGCTGGAGAGAATAACAACTTATTATACAGGACCTATTAAATAAAATTTAGTATGTAAAGCGCATTTCCCCAGCTAATCTTAAACTGTAGGAAACAGTCGTAGGAATATTTGTTGGAGAGAACAACAACTTATCAAGCGAATTTCTCTGACTAATATTAAACTGTAGGAAATAGTCGTAGGAAAATTCGCTGGAGAGAATAACAAATTATACGCAACCTATCAAATGACAAGTATGTCAAGAACAGACGAGGTGGGTATGTGTGCACAAGTGTCATTTGGAGAGACAAAGGGTAGACGAAAAGGTCAGGTGCACTTATTCAAAAGAAAGGCCTATCTACCTAATTATGATATTATTTGATACCCAATATTTAATTTCCAACAACTTTATTTGCCCACGGTCCATGTTTAGTGATCTAGCAAGGTTATCAGAATTGTGTGTCTCTACGTTTCGGAATTGAGACCATGTGATATAAATTTATAATGCATATAAACCCACCTGTATCACTTTCCCAGAGTTTTTATGGTCTCATTGATCTTCGAACCGATACTCGCCCACTAGCATCACATACAGAGTAGATCCATAAGACCACACATCTGAAACCTAAGAAAGAGAATCTTCTCAAAATTAGACTCGTAAAGTTTAAAATTTAAATATGTCTACGAATATTTTTTAAACTAGGAAGAAGGTAATAGGATCGATTTCGTACCTTGTCGTTATGCTCTTTACTTTACAAAACCTTAGGGGTGATGCTATTACGCGTCTTGATGATCAATTTTGGCCCACCTCAAAGCACAAGAGCTTGAAAAAAACATGACAACAAGGTCAACGTCACATCTTATAAAGGATTAAGCAAAAACCCGTTGGGAAACCTAATCAGTTCACCTTTGAGTATTCGTAGTCACAAATCTTGAGCTTGAGAAAGGGGTTGTCGTGAGTTAGTGAGGGTATGGAATCCCTAACTCTACACATCATCGACTCATATTTGGCTCTTCAAAACACACAACATTTTTTTTTTAACATTATCAGGTGATTGGATCGAAGCATCAGAAATCTTGAGATCCTTAATTACACCTCTGATAACAAAATTGTTGAAAATGTAACTAGTTTTAGTCTTCATAATTGTTTTACTCATTTCAATATGTAGGCTATGTAACAAACAAGAGAAGAAAATAAAAAAGTTATTATTATTAAAGCATGGGTTTCATGCTCATTATTGATAGTCTTCTAGGTAAAAGCATGTTCTTTGTGCTTCTAGGGTTTGTTAGGTCTTAAGATTTATTGTCTTGAGTCAAAGAAGTCAACTTCAAGGTTATACGACCCTTCCGGGAAAAATATATTTGTAAAAAGAATTATTTTTTAGTCTAGAAAATCATGGAAACTCTAATAGCACAAGTCAACCCTGAGAACATCAAGTCAGCCAAAGGAGGGAATTCGACCCCTTAAAAAGGCTATATAAAGGAGTAGTTCGACCTCACTTGGGACACACTAACTCCACAAGTTCAATCTATCAAGAAGGAGTTCAATCTGAAGCTCGGAAGCATGAAGAAGGAGAATGAAGGTCTAGGAGAAGCTAGAAGGATGATTTTTTTAATTTTTTTTTCTATCTCTCTTACAAGTGTGAAATTCTAGGTTTTCTGGGTTGTAGGAAGAGGCCAAAGTTGCAGGACTAAATTGCAAGAGGACGAAGTGTTGTAACTTGTAGTTGCAAGAGAGACTACTCTATCTCGAACTCATTGACCTTGGTAAGAGTTTTCTTTCTCCAGGAAGGTCTCAGAAGGAGGCTATATTAGGGTTTATGAGGAAGCTACAAGTCCAAAATTGTAGGGTTGAAGTAGTAGGAAAAATTGCACTATTGAAGCTGGCAAGTTGAAGCTGCAATATTGAGGTTAGTTGCTGCATAAACAGGGAAGAACTTGAGGAAGGGTTGGCTTGGTACTAGGAGAACGACTTGGTCTAGGGTTTGTGTCTTTGTATCTCATTTCAAGTAGATTGTAAGAAGACAAGACTTTGTGAGTTCTCCCCTTGGAGGATTTTTTTCCCTATATGAGAGCCTAATATTTGTGTCCTCTATTGTTGTTATTATTGTTCTTGATATTTAGTTTGATGGAAATATCTAACTAAAGAACATAAATAATATAAATAAGAGTCACAAGCAAATATCAAGGTTAAGAAAAATAAGATTAATAAGCCGCCACTTTGCATTTTTCAACAAAAATATCATATGAAGATTCACAGGACTATAGCCAATGAGGGATGTAAATACTCTGGTGTAAATGGGTAACATAATTTAGGATAAGGGATTTGAATTCTCAATTGTCAAATTGATAGGTTAGAACTTTTAATGTAGGTCATCTATAACGTCTAATTTTTTTAATATATTGGTCAAATACGAGTTCTAGAAAAAACTACATTCTACAACCCATCAAATTCTAAGCCTGGGCGAGATCTTGTCTCCCAAATTATTTTAATTATTATTACTTCATGTTCCATTGTTGGAATTTTTGAAATTCCCATGGCCGACTACCAGGTCTACTCAAGATTGGGCACCTCGACAAGTGATCATGTGACATGTAAGAAGCGTGTCGAAGGGAGAGGAACCCATGTCAGCGAATTGTCCTAAACCCAGTTTTGACATTGAAGTTGATTTTTTAATTAGTATTGCTACTTAGTTCTTATGAATTATTACTTTATTGATATAAGGAAAGTCACTGAAGCCTCATTTTAGATTGAGTCAAACAAGAGGAAACCCACTGAGATAAACTTAACCTCTGACATAGTCATGTATGCTGAAAGGTGAAATAATTAAAAATACATAAAAATACATTAAACTTATGTGATAACATCAATTCAGGATTTGCTATAGGCTATCCAACATTTTCCTCATCTATTCTCAAAGGAAGACTCTACTAGGTTGGGTGGACTTATCTCTTTGGAAGAGATTACAAATTTTCTCAAATATTTTTCCAAGGAAAAAAGTCTTGGTCCATATGGCTAGATAGTTGAATTTTACCTTGCATTTTTTGACCTGATTGGGAATGATATCCTACAGGTTGCAGAGAAGGCCGAATCATAAGGAAGGTGTTCAAGGCTATTAATGCCTCATTCATAGCACTAATTCCTAAATGTTCCGAGCCTAACATCTTTAATGACTCTTGGTCGATTTCACTCTACAATCTTATTTACAAGGTCTTTGCAAAGGTATTGTCAAACATGTTGAAATGTTTTCTATCTATTGCTTTAACTCTTGAATAGTTTGACTTTCTTTAGATTCACAATGCCATTGGGATGACACAACAGGATTTTCACTCCATTAAGATAAAAAAAAATATAGTTCTCTGATCCTAAAAATAGACTTAGTCAAAGGTTGTGATAAAGTGAATTGGAGCTTCCTTAGAGTCCTCCTACGAATAGGTCTAGACATTAAGGTTAAAAATTGGATTATGGGGTGCATATCATCCACCAACTTTTTTGTGCTTGTCAATGGCACTCCATCTTCCTTTTTTCTTGTTTCCAAAGGCTTGAGATAAGGGTGTCCCCTATCTCCCCTCTTATTCCTTCTTATCATAAAGGGCTTAAGTCAAATGATTAACATGACCAAAAGAGATGGGCTGCTCAATGGGGTTAAGGTGTCTAAATCAATTTATCTAACTCATCTATTATTTGTGGATGATGTTTTAATATTTGGTGATAACATTGTATCTGAATGGATTACATTTCATCATATTCTTACTACTTTTACTCTAGAATAAGTATGTTGGTTAGTCAAAATAAATCCTCTTTCCTCTAAAATAATATTTTAGATGTGACCATCTCATCTATCATCTCTTTCCTTCCGTATAAGGTGGTCCTTATGGATCAATGTTTTTTCCACTTTGGCTATTAGCTTAAACCCAACTATTAGTACGTGGAAGATTAGTCTTGGATCTTAAAGTAGATTGAACATAGAATAAAAAATTGGTGTTATAGGTGGCTCTCCTTAGATGGCATGATGACCCTAGTAAAGTATGTTCTTGAGATAATTCGTGTATATTTTCTTTCCCTTTCCAAGATTTCTAAATCCATTATCAAGGATCTAATAGTGCATGTTTAATTTTCTCTGGATTGGTAAGAAGCATTGTGCATGCCTTCATTTGGCTAATGGGGATATTCTTTCTTAACCCAAATGATTTGGGGGTTGGGGTTTCAAAAAATTAGATTGGTTTGGACTTGCCCTTGCCATGAAAAGCTTCTAGAGGGCCATCTCAGGTTTAGGTATTTGGAGTCACGTAATCTCAGATAAATATCTTGACAACAACCATGTTTCGAAGTGGCTAAGGTATTTTAATCCTTAACAATATTTTGTTGGGTCAAATATATGGAGGGGAATGGTGAGGGCTTTTCCTTGTATATCTAAGTGGCTTTCCTAGAAGGTGGGAAATGGACAGAAGGTCATACTTGGGAAATATCCTTTCATAGAGGGCTCCTCTTTCTATCATTTATCTTTTTATCTTATCTTTTGTCTCAATGCGTAGGGAGTTTTCAGGTTTTGTCATGCATCTCTACAATATTCTTAGGTCACTTGCCAAGGTAGTTGGAAATGATCTTCAGAATTATGTTTATAGGGTTCCTTGGCGTATGAACATGACTATTTTGTCAACAATCTGGCACCAAGTGGTATTTTCTTAAAACATGAGGAGGACACCATTTTCTGGAGTTGGAACTCCTCTTCTAGTTAGGTCACAACCAAACTAGTTCATTACTTGATCATAACCTCATCATTACAACTTAGGGACAAATGATGGCTTAGAAAAATCTGGAAATGGTCCATTCCACCAAAGATCAAATGGTTTATTTTGACATCTTTGGAAAATCACATTCTCACATGGGACAACATGTTACATAGGGGCTTAAATAGTCCTAATGTGTGTTGTCTATGCTTAAGTGGATTTGAAACTATCAACCATTTGTTTTTACAATGTGATTATTATAAGGCTTTATGGAAGGAAGTCCTTGCAACACTCAACATTCTGGATTTTGGCCCTATCTCTTCCCTCAAGTCATGCCTACATTGGTGGGACCTCAAGATGGGTAATTTTAAATCATTACCAATTTTCTTAGTTTGGGGTATTTGGAAGGTTCGAAACAATCTCATCTTTGAGGGGTGGTCCATCAATCTTCCTTATATCCTGTCTTAGAATCTTTGTTTTTTCAAGGATTATATGAAACTATTAAGCCCAAGATGGCTCATCCCTTTCATTACACACCGAGCCTGCTATCCTGTAATGTTGGATTCTTTGATGGGACTGTGGTGAAGTAAAATTATGAGTGCGAACACAAACAATTCCTCTAGCTTGATAATGGGTCTAGCCACTAACAAGATATTCTATGGAAGATTTACTTAGGTTAGAACCAATTAAGAGGGCCTACCTCTTAGTACGCTTATCTCATTTGGTGATGAACTTGTTTGCTCGCTCCAGCTATTTCCCGTTTCCTTCTTCGAACACCTGAGACAAGTAAACAACAATAAACAACAACCGTGATAATAGTCAAATTGTAATTCAACCTACTTAACAAGTCAAGAAGCATTAAGCCATAAACATGTGAGATGATACATTATGTAGGATATCAATCGATAGTTGCATATATATTGAATCAAGAAGATATTACAACCATTGTCTTGACATTGTTGTTATCCTTCGACAAAACCAGGTTCCCACACACTTCTGTTAGCATTCTATGATGGCCTCAACAATGATACTTTTGAGGCTCTTCCCTTTAGGCTTTACACTAAACCAAATTCACACTTCTCCCTCACACACAACTAGAGAGCTACAACTATGAATAGCTTGTTGTTTTCTCCAAACTTAATTAGCACTAGCACACCAACATTAACACTAGCTTGTGCTTGGGAAAAATGGAGGTTTATATAGCATGAATGGATGGGAGATGGTTCCTCTTCTCATGGGAGAAGGTCTTATCTCTTGAGGTAGTTCCATCCTTATAGGGGAAAGGAGCCCAAACTAACATCCTTGACTCCATCCATCTCAACCATTTACCAGACTTCTGTTACGAAGCTTCTAGAGCTGGAAGCTTCGGCTCCTTATTTAAAAAACTTTCCAAAAGAGGATCAGCACGAATAAAACAAAGCCCAACCACTCCAGTCAGTGCTAGGGACAATGTCAATCCTTGCATACTGGTGCGAGGAGGACAAGGGTCATTAGCGTCGGCCTTGTATACTGGGAAAAACAAAAGATTTTGGGGAAATGGTGCAAAAGGGAATTGTTCTGCTCATGAAGAGGGACATAATAGGAGTTTCTTCATGAAGGGAAAGCATGTAGGGTTCACCATAGAGGTCCTAAAGGATCAAGGAATGGGGAGTATATAGAAAGGAACAAAATGTTGTGTAACAAATGCCTCCTAAAGCGTGAAGGCCAAACTAGAGTGAGGGATGAAATGCTTTATGAATCAGTGCGGGGAACCGAAGTCTGTCATCGAAAAACATGCAAGTAAGTACAGATACATATAAATAATTGAAAACTTTGCCAAATGATACATGAATCGTGGCATGGACACAACCATCCAGAGAACGATCATGTAAATGGATCTAGGCATGGGCACAACCATCCGATAAAGAGGATCATATCAAAACCAAGGTATGTTCGCATCCATCCAATAACGAGAAAGATCACATATGATAACTCATGGTATGGTCGCAGCCATCCATCTAAGAGAGACATGTATATCAACATAATCATGTCACATTGCCTTGCAACTTGGACTTTTGTAATCTGATCCCAGGGTCTTGCGCTTCAACATGACCCGATCAAAGTACAAATTCTAAAATGTGAATATATGTGTTGACGTCGAACATGCTATAAAATCACTTGATTACCGGCCAATGATGTGAACCGTTAACAAGCACGAGAGAAACCACCAATAATGACAATAGTCCTCAAGGTATTATCAGCACAATGCATGAAATGTGAATAGAGGAACTAAAGTCGAACACCCGTGAAATCACTTGATGGAAAGCCAATGGTGTGAACTTGTCGTCGAGTGCGCAGAACTTGCTATTAGGGCATGCAAGCTCTAAGGTAACGGAAGGGAGTCTCTCAATAAACTTCCTAGATAATGAGCTGGAGTCGACAGGAAGCGACCATGTCGAAGGAGGGCCATGATGTGTCCCACATCATCGACACAAGATAAAGGGATGCAAAATGATTTTGGATGATACTGAGAATCAGGGATAAGTATAACTACAAAAGACAACTCTTGAATATATCAGCGACACGACTGGAAGTTTGGTAGCTTTTGGATCCATAGGATCGGTGGTCATTATGATGTGGCAGAGATAAAATGGAAGGCAAAAATAAATGGCCCAACCCAGGAAGGTCAACGATACAAAGGAGGATATCCCAACCCGACACAAAGAAGAAAGTGTCATGTTCAAGAGCCAGTTGCTGACACAACTTATTAGATTTCCAAATTTTCCCCCACCATTCCTGGCAAGTACCCCAATTATTTTTAATCGCAAGTTTGAAGGGGATAGCATATGATTGCACTGTAAGTTCATCCTTCAAATGAATTTGACCCCATAAGTTTAACGATCCCTAGGAAGGAGAAGCTCATGTTCGTCATGGTGACAAATCTGAAGTCGTTTAATATTTTAACGAGTCTGACAAAGGTGTAACTTGGTATCTTTTTCATGTTTTAGAGAGTTTGAAAAAGACATGGAGAAGAAAACTCCACATGGTCCCTTTTCGTACGTTTGTGCCCAAAAAGGTAGAAAATGATACTTGAGAGCACTGCTTGACCATTTTAGTTAAGGAGTACCTTTTTTGTAAATAGTGCATCCCAGCTTGAAAAGGGGTAAAATTATACTGGGCGCATGACATTTCGCATATGTTAACGAGTTCGAAATGGCAAGGGCTCGACTATCTTTTCATTTTTAAAGGGATGAAAAAGAGCTTGAAACCAAACCCCCCATTTTATTCTCTTTTATGGGTCAAAAGGTAAGAAAACTCGACAACCTTTTCATTTGAGTTTTACGAGTCGAGAAAAGAGTTGAAACGTGACTCATCATCATCATCGAACATCCATCACCTGTTGCTGCAGAAAAGGGGTAAAGTGTATTATCCAATTCTTGAGGCAAAATAGGTCAAAATACTTACAAAACCTAATATTTCATAAAAAACTAATAAAAGGGAGGAAAGTAATTTTTTTTACCATTGACCATTTTACCTTGTTGTGAACAATTTTCACCCACTTTTGTCTTAATTGTTCCAGTGCGGATTGCGGGAGATCTGGGAGGTCATTCGCCGAGTTGCCAATTACAGGTAAGAGCCAAAGCCCTAAGCTCCATTTCCATACCATTTATTCCTTTTTTCATCCATTTTTTTGGATTTTTGAGGGAGTTTTTATAATAAAAGAATTTCCCATGGTCGACGCGAGTTCCGGGCATAGAATCGTGTCAGCTGAGGGTGATTAAAACGCCCTATTGTGCCATGAGTGCAACTATTTTTAAAACAGGCGTGTCAGTGCCGTGAACAAGGAAAAAATCATTTTCTTCTCAAAACCACTGTTGGAATCCAAATTGTATTGGCCAAAAATGATTATTGACTTGAATATATGGTTTTTGTAGGAAAGAATCGTCGAAAATGGTAGACTGGAAAGAACGTGAGCACGAAGATGTGGACACCCAGGCATTGAATGATCGAAATTGCCTGAACGCTTTGAGGAATTGTGGGCTCCTCAAGTTCTTTCTCACACCAAGGATGTGGGTCCAACTTGAGCTGCTTCAATACATGATTAGTCTGTGGGACATAAATCAGTAAATATTCATCATTGGTGACCAGGAGATGGAGTTAGAAACTTCAGACATATATTTCATCACAGGACTATCCCGGAGAGGGGAACGAGTCAACCTATATGGGTCACGACCGATTGGGGCAAGCATATCCATGCTGCTTGCCGAACATTGCCCCGAAGCCCTCAAATCCAAGAGTAGCAAGATTGAGATTTTCACTGTGTGAGATCTAACACTGAGAGTGCTATTGTTGACTATCAACAAAGTGGCGGGGTCCCAAGTAGTGCACGAGACTAACAAGTCAAAATTTCTATATGCCATCAAATGTACGGCACCGATGATCTTCAATTGGGCAGAAGCCATGAAGATCAACATAAAACGCCAGCTGACAAAAGCTAAGGTAGGGAATCTGAAGCAATTTTTCTTTGGTTCCATACTAGTGACCTTTTTCTTGGAATGGGTGTCGTTGTTTCAGTACTAGCTGACTGACATAGATCCTCTGATGCCACGAGACCCACGCATGGCCCGTTGGAGTCGTTTGATGCCTAGGATCATTGGGGTCCAACTTATGTCTTACAGGTCCACCTTATTTTCATGGCTACGATGATAGTTGATCGTCGCGGAGGATTGGCCATACAGTGGTACCAAATTCTGTGGAGATATGGACATGCCACTGCGAGATGGAGAGGACTTCGATGATGAAGGTAAAAAATCAATTTTTAATTTTGTGATTTTTTAATTTTTTTTGATATATATTTGTTTATAACATTTCATTTTTTCAATGCAGATGTTAGACTAGAGTGTCCTGCCGGGATGTCCCCGATAGCCAGGCACGTTGCCTGCCAGTTTGATGTCGCTCCTTATTAGGAGGGGAGTGACAACGAGGAGGATATTGTGAGTAACCTTGAGGGGTTGACTCGTGGTATCCTAGAGTATGCTCAAGTGGGAGACATTTCTCACTAGTACCAGAGATACACGGTGGGAGTATCAGACCGGATCCGCCGATTGTTGACTTGTGTTGCACGAGCAGTTTCATGCTACCACGATCACCATGCTTATTAATTCCTAGGTCCATCATTTTACATTTTTGAGGACTGCATGCCATAGATATATGAGGCCTGCAAGCCACCGATGTTATTTGAACACACATATTATTTTTTTGGGTTTTGATGTATCAAATATTATCACCATATATACATATGTTGTATTTTCTTACTTACTATGGTACAAATGATTTGTTTTGTCTTTTCACATGTATTTTCTTACTTAATATTTGGCTGCTTTGAAAACAGCGTAAGCCTGTTTCTCCACATCTGAATAATTTAATTCAGCTCCCTGTAAATTTGAACTGAAGAAAGCAATCGGGGCTTCTGCCTTTTGTTGATTTGCCTGAGTAAGTATTGCTGTGTATGATCTGTCAGATGCAAATGTATATAAAACAAAAGGCTCTGAAAAAATTTGGAGTCGCTAAAGATGGAGCATTCACAATTGCTTGTTTGATTAGATTGAATGCCTCATATTCGTCTTGACTCCATTTGAAGATTGAGCTCTTTTTTATAACCGTTTGTAAGGGAGACACAATTCTTGAAAAATCCGGAACGAATCTATTTACGAAGTTGATTTGACCAAGGAAAGATTGCATAGCTTTTTTGTTGTGAGGTAGGGAAATTTCAGAAATCTCTTTGATTTTGTCAGGGTCAATGTGAATTCCAGTTTTTGACACTATGAATCCTAGAAGTTTTCCTTCACTTAATGCGAAAAAGGACTTTTTAGGGTTGAGTGAAATTCCATACCTTAAACAACGTTGGAAGATTTTCTTTAAATCTCTGAGATGGTTGCTTCGTCTCTTGGAATAGACAGTTATATCATCCAAATAGATTACCACAGACTTATTAACTAAACCTCTGAATGCAATGTCCATGGCTCTCTGAAATGTGCCACCGGCATTAATCAGACCAAAAGGAATTTTTTGATATGCGTAGGTACCCCATTTAGTTATGAATGTGGTTTTTAATTGGTCTTCAAGATGTACCAACACTTGATTGTATCCTGAAAATCCATCTAAAAAGGACATTAACTCTGACCTAGCGATTGCCTGCAAAATTTGTTCCATAGGAGGCAAAGGAAAATTATCCTTTTGGCAGGCTTTATTAAGGTTTCGAAAGTCAATACAAATTCTAATATCTCCATTTTTCTTTCTAACAGGGACCATGTTGGAGAACCATTTGGAATGTCGAACGGGAAAGATTATTTTGGCTTTCAATAGCTTGTTGAGTACGGATTTAATCTGATTTTCTAAATTGGGATGGATTTTTCTCAACTTCTGTTGAACTGGTTTTTCATTTTCCATCATTGGAATAGTATGTTGGATGATAGAAGTGTCATATGTTTTAAGTTCATCATAGTTCCAAGCAAAAACATTTTTGTATTGTCTCAAAAGACGGATATATGCTAATTTTTCTTCCGGAGTTAGGCCAAGGCCTAGATTGACATTTTGTGGTTTGGCATCAGTTCCCAGATTTACTAATTCATAGTTCAAAGTTGAACTTTGGAGTTTTAAATTAGTAGATCTTTTAAACCGATCTTTCAAATCATAAAGGTCTTCTAATTTGACTACCGACTTAGGTATAGCGTTGTTAGTGCTATCCTGTTGCAATTGTCCATCATGTTGGTCTTCGTCAATTATTTGATTGGTAAAATATCCTTCAGATGTGAGAAAACTCACGTGTCAGGATCGTCATTAAAAATTCTCCAATTTGTGATGTTATCAGGAATAGAAGGTCGAAAGATTAATTCTATTGAAAATCTATCAGGACTAAAATCTTCTGAAGGGATAAGTTTAGAAGCTACGTTAGCTAAAAGGTTTGCACTTGCATTCTGGAGTCTGGGAATTGATGAAATATTAAATGCTATAAAGTGCTCAGTCAGATCTTGAACTAAATATTGATAATGTTTTAAATGACCTGATAAGCAATGTATAGTATTACGTACCTGTCTGACTACAATTTCAGAATCTCCGAAAACTTGAAGGTATTTGACATTTAATCCAATTGCTTTGTACAACCCTTGGACTAAAGCTTCATACTCCACTGTATTGCTGGTGCAATCAAATTTGAGTTTGCAAGTTAACATAGTTTTATCTCCTTTTGGACTAACTAGCACGCATCCTGCTCCTGCTCCTTTGTTAGATTTAGAACTATCAAAAAATAATTTCCAAAATGAAGATTTATTTACAGGACTATCTAAAAAATTGATACATTTAGAACTATTTGTTTGAGAAAAATTTTCGACTTGAGATAAAACAGAATGTTCTAAGAAAGGTGATGTGTGAGCATTAAAATTTCCTAGGAAAGAATCTACTGAGTAATTGCCAATAATGCTATTGTTATATGCTACTGGTTCATTCTCTCCCTCTAGCTCCGTTACTATGTATTTCTGATGTCGTTCTCGTTCAACTTTTATTTGATTTGGTTTACCATTGTAGGGCAGCCACATGTGCAACCAATCAATTGCGAAGTATCCATGGAGTTTTTCTGACCAATCCCTGCTAAGAATTAAGCCATAAAATTATGGAATATTAGCAACTAAAATGTCGATAACTTGACATACCTTTGGGTTGGATGACAACCTTATGGTAACCTAATTCAATTCGCCAATTACCTCGACTTGTGATCGATCTAGCTGGACTATGCGCACAACAGACTTCTGTGGTTGAACGTTCAATTTTGTACATATTGATTTTGGTAAAATATTCGATGAAGCTCCAGAATCCACTAAACAATTATGCACATTTTTATTAAAAATTTCATAGGTAAGAAGAAAGGGGGGAGTATGAGATCTCGATCTACCTCCAATTAATGCGACGTCATTTGGATCAACTTTGTTAATCGCATTAGTCGGAGGTCTTCCCATGTCATGGGAAGCTTGAGAAATTACAATGGTAGGCAAAGGTGCAACTGGCACAACATGTAATTCTTTCAAAAGTATCTTTTGCTGGTGTTTTAATTTGCTCAATTCATAAAGAGTGATGTTGGCCCAAGTCTTCTTCATATCTTCTATAATATTGTACTCCATTTCATCATAAACGATCAACGTTTTAGATGGAGTAGAGGAATCTGTTGGGACTCGGCTGGTTTGAGTCGCTTTAGATGTTGTCTTCTTGGGTGCGACTTTATCCTTCGTTGCCAAGCTTTCGCTCTTTGAATTAGGGGTAGTTTGGGGGGGGATCAAGCTAATTTCTGCTTCGTGTACTAACCGGGAATGCTTCTTGATCCTCTTCTTCTGGGAGGATGAAATCCCACATTCCTTGTAACTCTACAACTTCTTCTTCATCAGTTTTCTCTTGAGTAGCGATCTCCTCTTCTTGTTCTTCAGATTCAGTGTTTGTAATAGCATTGGGGGGCTTTGAATCATTCGAGGGATTTCTTTTAAAAGCTCTGTATGGCTTCTTTGAAGAAGTTTCTGCCACTTGTTTTTTTATGTCGACCATCTCGTTAGACATGGTCTTCAAAACTTTTTGTAATCCTTCTAAATCAAAAGGATCTTTCGATTGCTTTTTCTTGGGATCTTATTTGAATGTTACCTTCTTAGACTTCCGTTCTTCGATTGCGGTCTTCTTTTCAAGGGATATAATCCATTTCTCTACAGCTATTGCTTCTTTCATATTTTCAGCTAAAGTTGTCTTATTAGCCCTATCCACGAAGATTGCTATATTTGATGGTAAAGCAGTAATGTACCATTCACTTCGCACTTCTTCGCTAGGCTTGGAAGCAATAGGAATTTTGTTTAATAGTTTATTGAGATGAGAGTTGAAGTCTTTGATAGGTTCTTTTGGTTGGGCCTTGAGGTTTGACAGGTCACTAATCAATGTCGCAGTAGACCTATCATCACCAAACTTAATGAGGAATTGCTCCTCGAAGATGTCCCAACTAGTGATAGATCCATATGGTAGTGAAAAATACCATGATCTGGTTGTTCCTTGAAGGGTATAAGAAAAAATTCGAACGACAACATCTTCATTAGTAACTCCATTAAGATTTATGGATAACATAAAGTTATTGATATGCTCTTCTGCTAGCATGCCTTCTTTAGGATTGAATTTAGGCAACCATTTTTCAGGATGGGTTGGTAACTGACTCAAGGGTGCAGGCATTAAGACTGCCCTTGGGTTATTCCGTGGAGATTGAGCCATCGCTGATCTACTAACGAAAGGAAGTGTAGAAGATGATCCTTGAGATTGAGAATATGAGGATATAATAACTCTAGATGATTGGGAAGGGGATGTAGAAGTGCCAGTAGGTTGGTGGACAATGATCTGAAGTGGCGGAGTGGATGGTTGACTTCGCGGTGAGGAAGTTGAGATGGATGATGGTGATGAAAGAGTCTCATTATCAGACCCTTTAGGTGATTTCCTTGCTCTCTTCCTAGTGGGTAGAGGTAATTCAGTTGGCTAAACACTAAACTTTTCGCTCTTTAGTCTGGTTAAGGGATGAGCAGGGTTATATTGCGAAGTCACACTGCCTTGATATTTATCAGATCTTTGAGGAGATATAGAAAATCGCTGAAGTTTGTGAATCAGAGATTCGACTTCAGGCGGTTCAATGGTAGATTGTTTTGAAATGTCGGGGTTTGTAGCAACGACTGTTGATCCTACGACTTCTGGTGGTGGATTTAAAGCTTCTAAATGCAATGGAGAAAACGAGAGAGATAGTGAGGGAGATTTACTCTCATAATGGTATTTAGATTTGGACTTACTTGCCATTCATAGTTCAGGCCCTCCTTCTAGTGCCAAATATGTTGAAGCCCCGAAAATCGGGTTTACAACAAGGGGGATACCCACTCGGTCCGGACCTTGGTTGGCAGCTCCTTTTCTGTTTGGTATAGTGGGTCCGACTGGGGATAATGGGACCAGTTTCCCAATTTGTGTGTGTGTGTGTAAGATTGATTGATGTTCCTGACTTTAAAAGATTCTAATTGCGATGATCTACTTCTAATTCTAATCTAATGACATGTAATTGTATTCTAAAAAAACAACAACATCTAAATCTATACGAACCCGGGGTATGATTCTTCTATTATGCGATCTAAAATGATTTCAAATAACAATTGGTAATAAAGATCATTCAACTGTTATAAGAAAAGAATTCAATATAAATGAACTACTTCGCATAAAAAGTTAAACGAAACAGTTGTGAAAAATATATCGCATAATAAGCTGTTCATATATCAAGCATAAATAAATAGCTATCACCGTACAAAAGTGCCAAATGACAACTCAGGCATTCAAGCGTTAACATATAAACAACTAATTTTAAATATCACTCTAACACAGGAGATAGAAACAGTTAAGAGATAGAAGTACCATTTATAACTAGTTCTACTCATGAGCTTCAAGCGATAGCGATTTGTGGTTAGCAGATATAGATGACTATGAGTATCCTCAGTGTTAGTTTCACAACTAAGTTATGATAGGTAAAAAAAAGTAAAATCTATTTATTATTTTTATTACTTTATATTTTTATAATTGAACATACATCTGTTTTTTATAATTTCTATTTAATACTTATTTGCAATGTTACTACAACATTTCTTATATACAAAATAAACTTATTTTAAATAAAAAACAATTTTATTAAAGAAAGTTCAACAAAATTTACAGCTTAAAATAAAGTTATTATCTTTCTAACCATGTTGTAAAATATTTTCCTAATACAAAAAAAATTATAATTCTTTAAAATGAGTGAAAAATTAGTCATAATCTTTCATATGAGTCTTATTTTTTTGGATTAGCTTGTAAGTGTCATTTTTTGGAGTAAGAATCCGGCCAAAAAAATTGTAGCGAAATGTTGATTTGTATTGTTTAAAGTGTTTTTCTCACTGCATAGATGGATTCAACACCTTAACAAACCATGAAACCTTTTGATTGTGAAAAGCAACTTGTCAAAATTATGATTTTAATGATATTTTAGACAAATTTGATCCGAAAATAAACCCAAAAAATTTCCAAAAAATAACACATTAAACTAAATTTTCATATCATTTCTTACTTCTCCTTTACTAAAGGAAACTAATCAGGCCTAGATTTGTTTGTAAAAGGGAAAATCGCTTTACCTATCGATGGATCATGGAATGGAATTACCTCTGTTTAAAGTCTAGGACCTCATTCTATACTAATAATAATAGACATAAATGTTGTTTCATAAAATATTACAAAGGAGATGAATTGAAATTGAATAAGATATTGCAAAGAAAATAAACTGAAATTTAAGTCTTGTCATGATAAAAGTCGAAATTATTGATTTCATTGAGTGCGACTAAACATAGGGATTAAAACTATACGAAGGAATTTTTTCCATGTGATACTTTTGTTGACTTTGACCGAAAATAGTGAGGACAGACTCACATATCTTTCCTAACTAACCACTTCTGTATTAAGGAAAGTTAATTGACTTTGACCCATTCGTTTAGTTAAAAGGGAAAACCGCTTTCCCATCATCATGAGATGCAATTGGATTTCAGCTCTGGGACCTGATTCAATTGTAATAACGGACATAATTGTTGTCTAATAAGAATATCAATTCATGTTTTTTCGTCTCACCGCTAAGTCTTATCAGGTTTATTTGGGAGAATTGCCTGAATGGTAAAAAGACGTTGGAATTTGTACAAAAAAAAATTTAAAAAAAATTGTAGAGTTAGTGTTTGAATCGTATTTTTAATGATGAAATTGATTTAGCACCATCAAAAATGTCTCGAACACTTAAAATTGTGAAGTTTAAAAATTATAACTTAAATTTACAAAAATCCTTGCTGCATTTTCTCTAAATATAACTAAAATTTCTATAACTTTCTAGGCAACTACTCCACTTCGTTAAACTACTCAATTTATTTGAAAAAGCACCCAGTCATATTTTGATCGCCACCAAGTCTTATCATGTTTATTTGACTCAACACCAAGTCTTATCATGATCAACGATTATTGTTTTTATCGAACGTCCAAATAGGGATAAGATGATTATTGTTTTTATCGAACGTCCAAATAGGGATAAGATGATTTTTAAATGAAACTTTTGCCTTTCGTTCTGCTTTTTCCTCACATGAGATTCCTCGTAACGAAAGTATTAATTTCTGCTACTTATATCTATTGTTGGATTTAGAGACGTCTAATTACAATAATTAGGTTGGACATGCGTGCATTACGATTATGATATCTAATACTGTCAGCGAGATTACGTTTATGTAATGATTAAATATGCCAAATAATGTGATTAATTAAGTTATGGCATTAAACATATTTAAATAAGGATTTGGATACAAATACATATAGAATAATGTTAATCAATTATAATTGTTAATGGACCGATTAAAAATTGATTGAAATAATAGCAGTAATAAAA
>APFE030138469.1:52277-66352 GCA_000404065.3 Pinus taeda | reverse complement strand
TGTTGGATTTAGAGAGGTCTAATTACAATAATTTAGGTTGGACATGCGTGCATTATGATTATGATATCAAATACTGTCAGCAAGATTACATTTATGTAATGATTAAATATGCCAAATAATGTGATTAATTAAGTTATGGCATTAAACGTATTTAAATAAGGATTTGGATAAAAATACATATAGAATAATGTTAATCAATTATAATTGTTAATGGACCGATTATAATTGATTGAAATAATAGCAGTAATAAATTTCTTGACAGCCAAAATTTGGCTGTCAAGAAATCTGGACAGCCAAGTTTCGGCTGCCCTAGGATTGGGGTTGAAATTTAGCTGTCAATTGACAGCCAAATTTCGGCTGCCATAGGATTGAGACTGCTATAAAAGAGCTGAGTCTCCAAGGCTTGCAATCACTCAGAAAATAGTCTGCTCCATTGAGGACTTGATACTCTATCAAGGATAGCCAGAGAAAAGGATTGCAAGCTCTTGGAAGGATTCAAGAGCCAACAACTCAAGTCAAGACCAGGAGCTTTAGAAGATGGAAAGTAAGTTCCGCTGTGCATTATTTTCAATTTCTTATAAGTTCCGCTGTGCATTATTTTCAATTTCTTACAAAGGAGTAGATCTTGGTTAGGGTTTAAAGTAATTAGGAAAACCCATAAATTAAATCTTTCATCTATAACATAACAGAGTTCAGACTAGTTTATTTTATTAAATATAATAGGTTAATTTGCCATAACTTATCTTTGAATCGTATACTTTTTGTGTGATTCCTTTTGTCATTCATCGGTTGGTAAAGATGCATTTTCCGAAATGCAATGCATTTTCCACTTGGAGATGTTGTAGGGAAAAATAATAGAAAAATCCCATTACCTTGGCAGCGTTTATTTGAACAAGACGCAGTAGACGATATCACAATCTCTGAGACTTTTGAAAATCTAGGAGTTGTTAATATAAATAGCATAATATCGATTCTTACATTGCGGAATCTATTAGTAATTTTATCGAAATTCTATATTCTACAAGTTGTTCCCTACAATATCGAGTAGCTTTAACAAAATTGTTAATTACGTCACCATACAAGAGTGAAAATAAATCGGTAATCGACAAATATATCGACGTTTATAGACCGAAAATTGAGATCCTCTACCAATGACCTAGCTGATAGTTTTTACCCTTTTTAGTGTTTTGTTTCGATGTGAAATTCACTAACTAATATTAAACAATAGGAAACAGTCGTGGGAAAATTTGCTGGAGAGAATCACAACTTATTATACACAACTTATTATACAGGACCTATTAAATAAAAATTAGTATGTAATGCGACTTTTTGGAGATTCCGGTGACGGAATCCGGCGGAAGAAATGAGGATAAATCTTGATTTTTAGCAGTTAAAATGGTTTTTTGACTGCATATTTGGATTCAGCGCCCTGTAAAACCCCTGGGAGCCATTGATTGTGCAGAAACTAGCTATCAAACTTGGGATTCCAATGAATTGCTACCGGATTTTGACCGGAAAAATCCGCAGGAAAAGCTTTCAAAAAGTCGCGTTATAGACTATTGCAATAGGAAACAGTCGTAGGAATATTTGTTGGAGAGAATAACAAATTATACGCAACCTATCAAATGACAAGTATGTCAAGAACAGAAGAGGTGGGTATTTGTGCACAAGTATCATTTGGAGAGACGAAGGGTAGACTAAAGGGTCAGGTGCACTGATTCAAAAGAAAGCCATATCCACCTAATTATGATATTATTTGATACCCAATATTTAATTTCCAACCACTTTATTTGCCCACGGTCCATGTTTAGTGATTTAGCGAGGTTATCAGAATTTCCGTGTTTCGAAACTGAGACATGTGAGATAAAGTTATAATGCATATAAACCCACCTGTATCACTTTCCCAGAGTTTTTATGGTCTCATTGATCTTCGAACCGATACTCACCCACTAGCATCACATACAGAGTAGCTCCACAAGACCACCCATCTGAAACCTAAGAAAGAGAATCTTCTCAAAATTAGACCCGTAAAGTTTAAAATTTAAATATGTCTACGAGTATTTTTTAAACTAGGAAGAAGGTAATATGATCGATTTTGTACCTTGTCGTTATGCTCTTTACTGTACAAAACTTCAGGGGTGATGCTAGTACGCGTCTTGATGGTCGATTTTGGCCCACATCGAAGCACAAGAGCTTGAAAAAAACACGACAACAAGGTCGACGTCACATATTATAAAGAATTAAGCAAAAACCTGTTGGGAAACCTAATCAGTTCACCTTTGAGTATTCGCAGTCACAAATCTTGAGCTTGAGAAAGGGGTTGTCGTGAGTTAGTGAGGTATGAAATCCCTAACTCTACACATCACCGACTCATCTTTGGCTATTCAAATCACACACCAATTTTTTTTTTTTTAACATTATGAGGTGATTGGATCGAAGCATCACAAATCCTAAGATCTTTAATTACACCTCCGATAACAAAATTGTTGAAAATGTAATTAGTTTTAGTTTTCATAATTGTTGTACTCATTTCGATGTGTAGCCTATGTAACAAACAAGAGAAGAAAATAAAAAGTTATTATTATTAAAGCATGGGTTTCATGTTCATTATTGATGGTCTTGTAGGTAAAAGCATGTTCTTTGTGCTTCTAGGGTTTGTTAGGTCTTAAGATTTATTGTCTTGAGTCAAAGAAGTCAACTTCATATTTATACGACCCTTCCAGGAAAAATATATTTGTAAAAAGAATTATTTTTTAGTCTAGAAAGTCGTGGAAGCTCCAATAGCACAAGTCAACCTTGAAAACATCAAGTCAGCCAAAGGAGGGAATTCGAAGCCTTGAGAAGGCTATATAAATGAGCAGTTCGACCTCATTTGGGACACACTCACTCCACAAGTTCAATCTATCAAGAAGGAGTTCAATCTGAAGCTAGGAAGCATGAAGAAGGAGAATGAAGGTCTAGGAGAAGTTAGAAGGATGATTTTTTTTTTTTTTTTTTTTTTCTCTATCTCTCTTACACGTGTGAAATTCTAGTTTTCTGGGTTGTAGGAAGAGGCCAAAGTTGCAGGTCTGAATTGCAGGAGGACGAAGTGCAGTAACTTGTAGTTAGAAGAGAGACTACTCTATCTAGACCTCATTGACCTTGGTAAGAGTTTCCTTTCTCTAGGAAGGTCTCGGGAGGAGTCTATATTAGGGTTTATGAGGAAGCTACAAGTCCAAAATTGTAGGGTCGAAGTAGCAGGACAAGTTGCACTATTAAAGCTGGCAAGTTGAAGTTGCAATATTGAGGTTAGTTGATGCACGAACAAGGAAGAACTTGAGGAAGGGTTGGCTTGCTACTAGGAGAAGGACTTGGTCTAAGGTTTGGGTCTTTGTATCTCATTTCAAGTAGATTGTAAGAAGACAAGACTTTGTGAGTTCTCCCCTGGAGGATTTTTTGCCCTATATGAGAGCCTAATATTTGTGTCCTCTATTGTTGTTATTATTGTTCTTGATATTCAATTTAATAGAAATATCTAACTAAAGAACATAAAGAATATAAATAAGATTCACAAGCAAATATCAAGGTTAAGAAAAATAAGATTAATAAGCTGCCACTTTGCATTTTTCAACAAAAATATCATATGAAGATTCACAAGACTATAGCCAATGAGGGACATAAATACTCCAGTGTATTTAGGATAAGGGATTTGAATTCTCAATTGTCAAATTGATAGGTTAAAACTTTTAATGCAGGTCATCTATAACTTTTAAATTTTTTAATATATTGCTCAAATACGAGTTGTAGCGAAAAATACATTCTACAACCCATCAAATTCTAGGCCTGGGAAAAATCTTGTCTCCCAAATTATTTTAATGATTATTACTTTATGTTTCGTTGTTGGAATTTTTGAAATTCCCATGGTCGACTACCAGATCTACTCAAGATTGGGCACCTTGACAAGTGATCATGTGACATGTAAGAAACGTGTCGAAAGGAGAGGAACCCATGTCAGCGAATTATCCTAAACCAAGTTTTGACGTTGAAGTTGGTTTTGTAATTAGCATTGCTACTTAGGTATTATGAATGATTAATTTATTGATATAAGGAAAGTATCTATACATTGAAGCCTCATTTTAGATTGAGTCAAACAAGAGGAAACCCACTGAGATCAAGTTAACCTCTGACATAGTCATGTATGCTCGAAGGTGAAATAATTAAAAATACATAAAACTTATGTGACAACATCAATTGAGGATCTTCTACAGGTTATCCAACGTTTTCCTCATCTCTTTTCAAAGGAAGACTCTACTAGGTGGGGTGGACTTATCTCTTTGGAAGAGATTACAAATTCTATCAAATCTTTTCCTAAGGACAAAAGTCTTGGTCCATATGGCTAGATAGTTGAATTTTACCTTGCATTTTTTGACCTGATTGGGAATGATATCCTATAGGTTGTAGAGAAGGCCAAAATCATAGGGAAGGTGTTTAAGGCTATTAATGCCACATTCATAGCACTAATTCTTAAATGTTCCGAGCCTGACACCTTTAATGACTATTGGTTGATTTCACTCTACAATCTTATTTACAAGGTCATTGCAAAGGTATTATCAAACATATTGAAATGCGTTCTATCTACTGCTTTGACTCTTGAATAGTTTGACTTTATTCTAAGTCATCAGATTCACAATGCCATTGGGATGACACGAGGATTTTCACTCCATTAAGATAATAAAAAAATGTAGTTCTCTGATCCTAAAAATGGACCTAGTCAAAGGTTGTGATAAAGTGAATTGGAGCTTCCTTAGACTCCTCCTATGAATAGGTCTAGAAATTAAGGTTAAAAATTGGATTATAGGGTGCATATCATCCACCAACTTTTTTGTGATTGTCAATGGCACTCCATCTTCCTTTTTTCTTGTTTCCAAAGGCTTGAGATAAGGTTGTCCCCTATCTCCCCTCTTATTCCTTCTTATCATAAAGGGCTTAAGTCAGATGATTAACATGACCAAAAGAGATGGGATTCTCAATGGGGTTAAGGTGTCTAAATCAATTTATCTAACTCATCTCTTATTTGTGGATGATGTTTTATTATTTGGTGATAACATTGTATTTGAATGGATTACATTTCATCATATTTTTACTACTTTTAGTCTAGAATAAGTATGTTGGTTAGTCAAAATAAATCCTCTTTCCTATTAAATAATATTTTAGATGTGACCATCTCATCTATCATCTCTTTCCTTCCGTATAAGGTGGTCCTTATGGATCAATGTTTTTTCTACTTTGGCTATCAGCTTAAACCCAACTACTAGTACGTGGAAGACTAATCTTGGATCTTAAAGTGGATTGAACATAGAATCAACAATTGGTGTTATAGGTGGCTCTCCTTAGATGGCACAATGACCCTGGTAAAGTATGTTCTTGAGATAATTCTAGTATATTTTCTTTCCCTTTAAAATATTTCTAAATCCATTATCAGGGATCTGATAGTGCATGTTTAATTTTCTCTGGACTGGTAAGAAGCATTGCACATGCCTTCATTTGGCTAATGGGGATTTTCTTTCTTAACCCAAATGCTTTGGGGGTTGGGGTTTCAAAAAATTACATTGGTTTGGACTAGCCCTTGCCATGAAAAGATTCTATAGGGCCATCTCAGGTTTAGGTATTTGGAGTCACGTAATCTTGGATAAATATCTTGACAACAACCATGTTTCAAAGTGGCTAAGGTATTTTAATCCTTAACAATATTTTGTTGGGTCAAATATATGGAGGGGAATGGTGGGGGCTCTTCCTTGTATATCTAAATGGCTTTCCTAGAAGGTGGGAAATGGACATAAGGTCATACTTGGGAAGTATCCTTTCATAGGGGGCTCCTCTTTCTATCATTTATCTTTTTAACTTATCTTTTGTCTCAATGCGTAGGGAGTTTTCAGGTTTTGTCATGCGTCTCTACAATATTCTTAGGTCACTCGCCAAGGTAGTTGGAAACGATATTCAGAATTGGGTTTATAGGGTTCCTTGGCATATGAATGTGACTATTTTATCAACAATTTGGCACCAAGTGTTATTTTCTTAAAAAATGAGGAGGACACCATTTTATGG
Organism: Pinus taeda; assembly: GCA_000404065.3. NCBI lineage: Eukaryota > Viridiplantae > Streptophyta > Pinopsida > Pinales > Pinaceae > Pinus > Pinus taeda. Next base: position 60,268 of record APFE030138469.1, on the reverse strand, counting down.
AGTTGGAACACCTCTTCTAGTTAGGTCACAACCAAACTAGTTCATTACTCGATCATAACATTATCATTACAACCTAGGGACAAATGATGGCTTAGAAAAATCTGGAAATGGTCCATTCCACCAAAGATCAAATGGTTTATTTGTCTATCTTTGGAAAATCACATTCTCACATGGGACAACATGTTATGTAGGGGATTAAATAGTCCTAATGCGTGTTGTCTATGCTTAAGTGGATTTGAAACTATCAACCATTTATTTTTAAAATGTGATTATTATAAGGCTTTGTGGAATGAAGTCCTTGAAACACTCGACATTCTGGATTTTGGCCCTATCTCTTCCCTCAAGTCATGCCTACATTGGTGGGATCTCAAGATGGGTAATTTTAAATCATTACCAATTTTCTTAGTTTGGGGTATTTGGAAGGTTCGAAACAATCTCATCTTTGAGGGGTGGTCCACCAATCTTACTTATATCCTGTCTTAGACTCTTTGTTTTTTAAAGGATTATATGACACCAATGAAGCCCAAGATGGCTCATCCCTTTCATTACCCACCGAGCTTACTATTTTGTAAGTTGGGTTCTTTGATGGGACTATGGTGAAGTAAAATTATGAGTGCATACACAAACAATTCCTCTAGCTCGATAATGGGTCTAGCCACTAACAAGACATTCTATGGAAGATTTACTTAGGTTAGAAGAAATTAAGAGGGCCTACCTCTTAGTATGCTTATCCCGTTTGGTGATGACCTTGTTTGCTCGCTCCAGCTATTTCCCATTTCCTTCTTCAAACACCTGAGACAAGTAAACAACAACAAACAACAACCGTGATAATAGATAAATTGTAATTCAACCTACTTAACAAGTCAAGAAGCATTAAGCCATAAACATGTGAGATGACACATTATGTAGGAAATCAATTGATAGTTGCGTATATATTGAATCAAGAAGATATTACAACAATTGTCTTGACGTTGCTATTATCCTCCAACAAATTAGGTTCCCACACACTTCCGTTAGCATTCCATGATGGCCTCAATAATGATAGTTTTATGGCTCTTCCCTTTAGGCATTACACTAAACAAAATTCACACTTCTCCCTCACACACAACTAGAGAGCTACAACTATGAATAGCTTGATGTTTTATCTGAACTTAATTAGCACTAGCATACCAACATTAACACTAGCTTGTGCTTGGGAAAAATGGAGGTTTATATAACATGAATGGATGGGAGATGGTTCCTCTTCTCATGGGAGAAGGTCTTATCTCTTGAGGTAGTTCCATCCTTATAGGGGAATGGAGCCCAAACTGACATGCTCGACTCCATCTGTCTCAACCATTTACCAGACTTATGTTACGAAGCTTCTAGAGCTAGAAGCTTCAGCTCCTTATTTAAAAAAATTTCCAAAAGAGGATCGACATGACTGAAACAAAGCCTAGTCACTCCGGTCAGTTCTAGGGATAGTGTTAATCCTTGCATATTGGTGTGAGGAGGACAAGGTTCATTAGCGTCGATCTTGTATATTGGGAAAAACAAAAGATTTTGGGGAAATTGTGCAAAAGGGAATTGTTCTGCTCATGAAGAGGGACACAATGGGAGTTTCTTCATGAAGGGAAAGCATGTAGGGTTCACTGTAGAAGGCCTCTAGGATCAAGGAACGGCAAGTACACGGACAATGAAAAAATGTTGTGTAACAGATGCCCCCTAAAGCGTGAAGGTCGAACTAGAATGAGGGATGAAATTATTTATGAATCAGTGCGGGGAACCGAAGTATGTCGTCGGAAAACCTGCAAGTACAGATACATATAAATAACTGAAAACTCTGTCAAATGATACATGAATCGTGGCATGGACACAACCATCCAGAGAATGATCATGTAAATGGATCCAAGCATGGGTGCAACCATCCGATAAAGAGGATCATATCAAAACCAAGGTATGGTCGCAGCCATCCAATAATGAGAAAGATCACATATGATAACTCATTGTATGGTTGCAACCATCCATCTAAGAGAGACATGTATATCAACATAATCATGTCACATCATCTTGCAACCTGGACTTTTGTAATCTGATCCCAGGGTCTTGCGCTCCAACACGACCCAATCAAAGTACAAATTCTAACATGTGAATAGATGTGTTGACGTTGAACATGCTAGAAAATCGCTTGGTTACCATCCAATGATGTGAATCGTTAACAAGCGCGAGAGAAACCACCAATAATGACAATAGTCCTAAAGGTATTATCAGCACAATGCACGGAATGTGAATAGAGGAACTGAATTCAAACACCTGTGAAATCAATTGATCGAAAGCCAATGATGTGAACTTGTCCTCCAGCGAAGAACTTACCATTAGGGCATGCAAGCTCTGAGGTACTAGAAGGGAGTCTCTCGGTCAACTTCTGGGATATTGAGCTGGAGTCAACAGGAAGCAACCATGTGAAAGGAGGGCCATGATGTGTTCCACATCATCGAAACGAGATAAAGGGATGCAAAATGATTTTGGATGATACAGAGAATCAGGGGTAAGTATAACTGAAGAAAGACAACTCTTGCACATATCAGCGACATGACTGGAAGTTTGGCAACTTTTGGATCCATAGGATCGATGGTCATGATGAAGTGCAGAGATAAAATGGAAGGCAAAAGTAAATGGCCCAACCCAGGAAGGTCAACGATACAAAGGAGGATATCCCAACTCGATACGAAGCATAAAGTGTCATGTTCAAGAGTGAGTTGCCGACACAACTAATTAGATTTCCAAATTTTCCCCCACCATTCTTGGAAGGTACCCCAATTATTTTTTAATTGCAAGCTTGAAGGGGATAGCATATGATTACACTGTAAGTTCATCCTTCAAATGAATCTCACCTAGTAAGTTTAACAATCCTTAGGAAGGAGAAGCTCATGTTCATCATGGTGACGAATCTGATGTCGTTTAATATTTTAACAAGTCCAACAAAGGCGTAACTTGGTATCTTTTTCATGTTTTAGAGTTTGAAAAATACATGGAAAAGAAAACTCCACATGGTCCCTTTTCGTACATTTGTGTCTCTCGAGCCTGAAAAGGTAGAAAACAATACTTGAGAGAACCGCTTGACCATTTCAGTTGAGTACCTTTTTTGTAAATAGTGCATCCCAGCCTAAACAAGGGGTAAACATATACTGGGCGCATAAAATTTTGCATCTGTTAATGAGTTCGAAATGACAAGGGCTCGACTATCTTTTCATTTTTAAAGGGTTGGAAAAGAGCTTCAAAGCAAACCCCCCATTTTATTCTCTTTTATGAGTCAAAAGGTAAAACTACTTGGCAACCTCTTCATTTGAGTTTTACAAGTCGAGAAAAGAGATGAAACATGACTCGTCATCATCATCGAACATCCATCACCTATTGCTCAACAAAAAGGGTAAAGTGTATTATCCAGTTCTTGAGGCAAAATAGGTCAAAATACTTAGAAAACCTAATATTTCATGAAAAACTAATAAAAGGGAGGAAAAGTAAATAATTTTTTACCATTTACCATTTTACCTTGTTGTGAATAACTTTTCACCCACTTTTGTCCTAATTGTTCCAGAGTAGACTGCGGGAGATCTGGGAGGTCATTCGCCGAGCCGCTAGTTGCAGGTAAGAGCCAAAGCCCTAAGCTCCATTTCCATACCATTTATTCTTGTTTTCATCCATTTTTTTGGATTTTAAAGGGAGTTTTTATAAAGAAAAAAATTAAATTAAATTAAATAATAAATCAATAAATCAATAAAATAAAATAAAATAAAAATTGCCCTCAATCGAAGTGAGTTTCAGGCATGAAATCGCGCTGGCCGAGGGTGATTAAAATTCCCTATCGCTCTGTTAGCGTAACTATTTTTAAAACAAGCGCCGACACCATGAACAAGGAAAAAATTATTTTGTTCTCAAAACCTGTTGGACACCTAATCCTCAATGGGTTAGTGTGGAAGCTGAATAGACAAAAGGAGTCCCAGAGACCTTGGGATGTGGAACCCAACGGTCAAACTATGTACTATAAATGTATATCTCTTGTTAATAAAAATGTATTCTCATGTTTTATCCTTCAAATTATGTTGATGCCCATGTGTGTTTAACATGGTATCAGAGCAGGCATATTCCTGCCCTACATAATTACTTTGAGCCATTTCTTTTATGGCCTTTATGTGCAGATCATTTCTGCCATCAATTCTGCATTTCATGAATATTTTCTCAGCTAAATTTTAGCTGCAACCTATTATTTCTCTAGCGCCATTTTTATTCAACTGCATATAAATGCACTGCTCCTACTTTGCTCTGACATTTAATACCCTATTGAGCATTTGTCAGAATAGAGGTAACGTCTTTGTGGGAAGTTTTAATCTTCAAGGTATCCATACACAGTAATCCCACACAACTTAGCTTCGATAATATGAAGCATTTCTCATAGCAGAACATTGCATTTTCTCTGGTTCCTATGTTGTCCACGACCTCACCGTAGCAAAGCGGAATCAACAAGTTGTCTCTACACCCTCCCGTGGTTGCTCCTTCTTTTGTGTTCCTTATGGTTACCAGTTTCATCTCCTGAAGTATAGCTCCTCTTCTCATATGTTCTTTCTTGATTTGCTCCTCACAAAATTTTTGTTTCAACCTCACCTTTCAAGGACAAATAAAATATTCGTGGGTGCCTCGTAAATGTTTTTGGAAATGCATTTGGGAATCTGGAGTCTTCAAAGAATTTCCCCAAGATTGGAACTTCCATCCTCTTAAGCACACAAAGTAAAAGGATTTCATGTATAATCGCCACAATACACTTCTCCATTTCTACCAAAGCTGGATCTAGATGTCTGGAATTTAAATAAGGTGATATGTGTTTGATTTGCATTACCGTCGAAAGGAAATATCCAAGGAGCTGTATGAATTATGTCTAGACCAAGGCTATGCAGATCGCAATCTAATTGCAAAATGGAGAAAGTCAGGTCCATGGTTTGAACCCGCGACCTTCCAGGCACAAGTCCTACGTCTCTAATTTGATAAAACGCTTGATATCAGATATCAAATTTCATGGTGGAGGTTGATCTGAGAAACGGAGGGTTGGCTCCCAGTGTTGTTTGGAGTAATTAATATAGTACATTGCAGTGTCGCAATGGACAAAGCTTTACTTCCTTATTTATTAAATATGGTCATAATTGATTTATCATCTGTTTTAATTGTATTTCTAGGAGTGATGGCTTAATTCTCTTTGCATGGACGAAAGGATGACTAGTATCCATTAACATAGAATTGCTACTTTCTTGTTAGAAATTGAATGCAGTTGACCATATCCAATTCAAGTACAGTGTTGAATTGTGGCTTAAGTTTTATTTGATCATGTATGCGTCTGTAAAGAACATTTTCTCTACTGGATTTATCTGGAAGTAATTGGGAAACTTTCTAGAAATTCCTGAGAAAGGGGAAATGTCTATCGGCTAGATTCAACTGGCAATTTAAAGATTTGGAAGTTCATCTGAAATCCCAAGGTATAAGCTCGCAAGAATTACGAATTTATCAGAGATATAAAGGATATTGACCGTGTGGAAAGGAGATTTTGTCCCCTTTTTGCCATGCAATCACACGAGTATAGTCATTACATGCTCATTCTTGAAACGAGACTTTATTGAATGTGTGCATATTTTGTTGTTGGAAAAAACATGTATTATTGCAATTTATTTAGTTGTATTTATGGCTAAAAGAGCTTCAAGTTATTGGGATTTCCTTTTAGCAGAGGATGATGTCTATTCTTGACTTCAATAACCACTCAAATGCTTAATCTTTCGTGTATGATCCAAAGATACATTTTCCATGGAGGCTACAACTTTTCATGGATTTTGTAGCGTTGAAGAACAATAGCTGAATGCATTTTCTTTATCATGTAATCTCTGTTTCTCACAAGTTAATGTTCAATGACTTCATAAACAAGAAGGCGATTCGTTCATATTGGAATGTTAGGGAATTTTCCTTTGTGTGCAGTGGTGATGGTCTATGGCAACCACAAAGAACTGGTTGATACACAAACTGTTTGATAAAATACTACAGTGGACCAAACCATACAAACTCAGGACTCTTTGTGGTTTTCTCTTAGTTATTCCGGTTGGGTTTCTTACAGTGGACTATTGTTTTCTTTGAAGAAAGTGCCAAGATTAGAGAATATTGATTTGTACCCTAGTCAAAGTATTTATATATGAGCATTCAAGTCTTGTCCATGACATGGTGCTATAGTTGTTGAAGTTTTGATAACCATCATTTCTGCTTTGAAAGTGAATAAGTATTTGAAGGATCCAAGCAATTTTGCAGTTGTTGCTGCCCCAGTGTGGCATTGTATTTAAAACTCATTATAGTACATTGATTCCTTGATTCGACAGGTGCATAAAGAGTTTGGTGGGCTGATTGTAATCTTTTATGAAGAAAAGTTTTTTCAGTTGTATTGTCAGAACATAATGCTGGTCATGAGTAAACTCTTATTTTTTATGCAATGGATTGTAATTGGTGCTTGTTGGTTGCACACTAATCATTTGCTGACATTTATAAAGGATATTGCTGTGTACTGTGAGTGGGTATTACTTTTCTCCATTGAGTAGTAGTTATGATCAGTTTTTAAGGTGTAAATTTGACATTGAAGAAAAAATGGCCAGAATCAATGAAGTATTAGATTTCCTCAAAACTCTGATATTGTCTACTACTCATGATACATCAAAAGCCAACAAAGTTTCTCTCACAAACATTCAGGTCTGTCTACAAAATGCACAAGAAAAGATAGACTTTTTAGAGCTCGAATCTCAGCTATAACAAGAAGAATTAAAATAGAGGAGTCATCATTCTGAACCTGTTTCTATTCAGAACAATGGAATAGACTCCCATAAACAGCAAGACAATATTGTTGAAGTTCATTCAGATCCAGTGCCCAATAAAGCAGTAATTGTACATGTAGATACAAAAACTCAGTCTGCACTTCCCAAGCCCATCATCAGACCTTGGGAACAACTTGTCCACAACAAGCACAGAAATGGTCTTGGATATGAGAAGGACTTGTCCTTTCATATTCTAGACTACTCAAAGCCCATTCAATTTCAGAGTGTTAGATTCCTTGATGACAGTTCACCTCCAGTTGTTCCAGATTCCGCCCCTCTTCCACAATAACAACAATAGATTATGAAATGCCAACAGTGTGATTGAGTTGGCCATCTGAAAGATCATTGTTTTGATCTTCATCCATGTAAGCACTTTCATAAAACCACCCATTCTTCACACAAATGCTTCAGAAACAAAAGTCCTGCAAGAACAAAGATTCATCTTGGATGGATTGCTTCTTAGCAATGGGCATCAACAACCAAGAAGATATTCCAATCAAATGTCAGAACTTGTTCCAGAATATTGAACAATCTTGTAGTTGAGTTTTCTCCATCATCTCATCTTGTGTCTGACAGGGGCGGAATGATGGTCATCTACAAGCTTCAAAGTCACATCAAGAGAGCCTGAGCCACAACCTTCCATACTAGATTCAGAGTTGTAGGCAGAAACAAAGATGCCCCTGAACATGCCTTCAATTGGTAATCTGGGACACTTCCTCTAGCAGAAGACTTCAACTTCTTGCCAGTTTCGGAAGAATTCCAGGAACAAAATTGAGAACACTTCCTTTAGCAGAAGACTTCATCTTCTTGCCAACTTTGGAAGAGTTCCAGGAATTGCATTAAGCATTCCAGAGTTGTTGGTCATCCTTAAACCATCACAGGTTGAGACTTCCCTTTTCAGGTTGAAGTTCTCCCTTTTATGTAGGGTGAGACCTCCCTTTCATGGTTGAAGGTTTCCCTCTTCAAAACAATAGGAGCACTTCCTCTAGTAGAAGACTTCAGCTCCTTACCAGTTTTGGAAAAGTTTCGGGAACTGCACTAAGCGTTCCAATGTTGGTGGTCATCATTAAACCACCACTCTTTATACCAACATTTCAGAGAGCACATTCAACCTAGTCA
>APFE030138469.1:15459-31972 GCA_000404065.3 Pinus taeda | reverse complement strand
TCTGCAATTAGATTCAATGACACTATTTATCTTTTAATTTTACTCTTGGCTAAAATGTATTAGCACAGACATTGCATACTCCTTTTAAATAAACAAACCTACCCTGGGTTGACAATTAATGGTTGTGATTTGATCATATTTATAGTGATTAAATTGGCTCAAAATTTTGGCGCCATTGTCTGGGAAGGCAGTCGATGATGCAATTAGCTAAGTGTGTTTGTCAATAGAGTGTTCCTAGTGTATAGGTGTTGGGCATTAAGACAAGAGGTAAGAACCTGCGCATCACTCTAATATACTTGGGTGGGATCAACCCTGTGGTCACTAGGACACTTAGGTTGTGTGAATTCCTTGATTATTTAGATGTGCTCTTAGATTTACAGGTGTTGGGTGATAAGACGAGAGGTAAGAACTTGCACATCACTCTAATATACTTGAGTGGGCTCACCAATGTATAAGATGAGACACTTTGGATTTGAATAAATACGCATAGGGTCCATGTGTAAAGTGTAGGAATAATAGAAATTTAAACTTACAACCACTCTAATAAGTCACAGGAAAAATGGATCATAAAAGAAATAAGAAGAGCACAGATCTGGGGAGGAAAACATTTATTCATGAGTTGATCTCAAAAGAAGAAAAAGAACAATCAAATTCTTAGAGGGATGCAAGGAAAACTAGGCCACAAAGAGTTGTTACTCCCATAATAAGAATAGAAGCATCTGGTTCCTCTGTATCCGGACCATATCATCCTAGAACTAGTATAACCACTCCCAAAACTAAGTATCCAAATGAGGAGCAATAATGGAAGGCTAGTGATCAGGATGTTTAGATTGAGGGTCAAGGGGAAACCAATGGGGAATACTAGGAGCCTGGGTCAGGAAAGTATTCATTGACTTATCAATATCCCAATTCAAGTAGTGCAGTAAAACAACCAGCCCTGAAGCAACTTGAGCTATCAATTAACAATCTTCACCCACAATATAGTCACCAATATGGTCTATAGAAGACCTGTCACAACAAGGATCAGGAGGATCAACAATGGGGGATAATAATGAAAACAATACTAAAACATATGCCACCATCACCACATTTGAGTTTCCAATAGGGGATATCAAAGGTGAAGCTCCGATGAAAAGCATTCCTTTGTCATCTCTTCCATCCTTCCAAGGGATGACTGTAGAAGATCTTGACACCTTCTTGTTTGAATTTGATGTCTTGTGCAAGAGATATGATTATTATTTAGACATTCATAATCTGAAATTATTCCCTACCACTCTAAAAGGAGCAGCATTGAGATGGTTCATGGGATTAGGATCTTCTACTGTTCAAACATGGAGCGACATGAAAGGAACATTTCTATCTAAGTATTAGGATGATTGCAGAACCAGGGACTTACCGGAAGAAATATTCAGGATGACACAAAATGAGGAAGAAATCTTACAGGATTATGTGGAACAATTCCATTACAATTTGCAAAGATCTAATTACAATGACTTAGATCAAGAGATCTTGAAGACCATATTCATACAGGGCATAGGAGATGATTGCCTCGATACCTTGAACCTATTAGGAAAAGGGGATATATCTTAGGAACCATTTCCTAAGATAGTAAAGATTTGTTTGAGATGCTCCAGAGGATCGTTAAAGGGGAGAAGTGGGGTGCAAGATGCCTTTCCCCGGATACAGAAATCTGCAAACGGTGGTGTGACCAAGATGGAAATTAGGAACTTGTTCGAGAATCTTAAAACCAATCTTCTTAGTACCCTGTCTGCTCAAATAACGATAGCACAAGTGAAGAAAGAAAAGAATGAGGTTGATGCAACCTTAGTCGTGTTCTACTCGGTATGCAAGGAAAAGCATTCTCGGAAGGAATGTAGGGTAAACAACATCGCCCTATGCAACATCTGTGATCTAGAGCATTGCATAGTTCATTTCCCAGAGCTTCCCAAATTGAAAGTCATGCTTAAGGAATCAAGCGAGGAGGTTCAATCTTCCTACTTCATTGGATCTAGGAAACCATGGCAATCATGACCCCCAGGTATGCCTCAAGGTTTCTCTTCTTTCAATCCATGGAATAGTACACATAATGTTCAACAATATCCATGGCAATACTCTGCACCTCCTCCATCACAATATCCTTCACATTGGAATCAGTGATCTTCCTTGTCACCTTTCCTATGCCCTACATTGCTACCATATCCTTGAACTCAGAATTGGAGAGGAAATTCCCTAAGACTAGTTCTTTCGTAATACGAGCACAACAATAGTTGCAACTACCACCTATTCAAGCACCTATTGCTACATCGTCTATATGACCCCAATTACCTGTGCAACCTAACCCTAACCCAAAAAATAAGGCAACCCAGAAGATTGAACCTTCGACCACCTTTCAGACTTATTGTATCACTCTTGTCGAGTATAATGAAATTCATCTTCATTCAAGGAAAGTAGTTCACCCAAAACGCTCCCTTGTTATAACTGAAGAAGAGTGTGAATCACCCAAGGGGGGTTCTATAGATTTTGAAGATATTGTTACACCTATAACAACTGATTTAGAGGGGATTGTTGCACCTGTAACATCTAGTCCGAGTAAGATGATAAACCTGTAATAACCAACTTGACTATAACAACTAAGGATCCTCCATATCCTCAAAGGCTAGCAGAAACCGATATGACTTCACACCTAGAATCGATTTTCTCAAGGAGTTGAAAAAATTGCACATATGGATCCCTCTACTATAGTTTATCATAGATGTGTCTGTTTGTGCAAAAATAGTAAGGGATTTGTGTGTTAAAAATCCTAGAAGGAATCCTAAGGACCCCGCTACTGTTCATGTGATGGGAAAGTTGTCCGAGTTAATGATTGATCAGACCCTTTTAACCAAATATAATGATCCAAGGAATCTTATTGTCACTGTTTACATCGATGGCAAGCCCATAACCAGTACATTGATTGATTTAGGGGTAGCATTTAATGTAATGAAGAAAGAAATCTTTATCACCTTAGGATTACACGAACTAAGACACACACTTACGATATTAGAACTAGCAAATAGTTCCCATGTCAAACCCGAGGGAATGGTAGAAGATGTAGTGATTACAGTAGATTCTTGGCGTTATCCTATTGACTTCCTTATTTTACAAACTAAATCAAACCCGGGGGGCCATCCTTTAATTTTAGGAAGGTCGTGGCTAGCCACTGCAGATGCATTCATAGGATGCAAGTCTAGATCCATGATGATTTATGATGGCCAAGCCACCAAGAATCTTAGCCTTTATCCCCCAAAAAAACCAGATATGACTTCAAGAAACCCCTTGTGGGATGAATTTGAACCCGACCTAGATTACTCACTTTTCCACTTCTCAACCTCGGAAAAGCACAATACTTTAAGGATGAAACATAAGGTGATATCATAATTAGTTTCATTAGTAATTCACTTTTTGTTACTTCCATTGAAAACTTGAGGGAGGAGGATGTTGTAGAAGATTTGAGCCTTGAACAGATGAAGACCTCTCCAAGTATTAATAGCAGTCCTGTTGAAATAGAACCAAGTAAATATCTTAATGTTATTCCAAACTTGACTGTTGAACATAATAGACTGTTGTTATAATTGTTAAAGAAGTACAAAAAGGCATTTGCATTGGACCATACAGATATGAAGGGCATCCATCCCAGCTTGTACACTCACCGCATCTTTTTGAAGGAAGGTTGCAATCCAGTGAGACAACCGTAGTGACGTATGAACACTGCATTAAAGGAGGTAGTAAAATAAGAATTGCAAAAAATCATAAATGCCAACTTCATTTATCCCATTTATGACAGTCAGTGGGTATCTCTGCTTGTCACTGTCCCCAAAAAGAATGGCAAGTGGAGGGTTTATGTGGATTATAGAGAACTTAACAAGGCTACCCAGAAGGACCATTTTCCCTTGCCATTTATAGACCGGGTCCTTGATACCTTGTCTGGGAAGAATTTTTTCTCATTTTTAGATGGGTTTAGTGGGTACAACGAAATAGAGATTGCCTCAGAAGTCCAAGATAAGACGACCTTTACCTTCCCTTGGGGAACTTTCGCCTATAGAGTTCTTCCTTTTGGACTTTGTAACATGAAAGCAACCTTCCAAAGGGAAATACTGGAAATCTTCTCAGATCTATTGAATGATTGTCTAGAAATTTTCATGGATGACTACACACCCTACAAGCATTCCTTCAAAACAACATTAGTTAATATGGAAAAAAGTATTAGAACGATGTGTGCAAACTAATGTTGCTTTGAGTACAAAAAAATGTCACATGATGGTGAATGAAGGGATCATGTTGGGACATCTTATTTCAGCTAACGTAATTAAACTAGACCCTACTAAGATAGAGGTAACCTTGACAATCCCAATTCCCAAGACCAAAAAAGAGGTACATAGATTCTTGGGTCATGCAAGGTACTATAGGAGGTTTATAGAATTTTTTTCAAGGATTGCATCTCCTTTATTTTCTTTACTTATAAAATAGGTAGAATTACAGTATGGACAGGGAAATGTGAGCAGGCCTTTGCGAAATTGAAAGAATGTGTATCATTAGATCCTGTTTTGCAGGACCTGAACTGGAATTTTCTATTCCACATAGCTACGAATGCATCTGATACTGTTGTGGGAGCTATTTTGGGCTAGATGGAGGACAAGAAGCCATATGCCATTTATTATATAAGTAAAACCTTGACCCCAGCTGAACTCTATTACACAGAGATCGAGAAGGAATTCCTTGTAGTAGTGCATGCAATTTATAAATTTTGGCACTACGTCATAGGATATCAAGTGTTTGTACACATAGACCACTCTGCCATTTGTGTTTTGATGAACAAACCATTCACTAATGGTAGGATTAAACGATGGTTATTATTGTTAGAGGAATTTGATATAACTATCCTGGATAAACATGGGAAGGATAATATGGTAACTAATTTTCTTTCTAGACTAAATGTTGGTAGTGAAAGCATGCCTATTGAAGATTCTTTTCCAAATGAATATCTTCTTTCTATTTCAGTTCACTCACTGTGGCATGTAGACATAGCTAATTATATTGCTATAGAAAAAATCCCCCAACACCTATCCTACAGGTAGAAGAAAAGGATCGTTCAACAAAGTGCTAGGTACTCATGGATAGAAGGAAATCTCTATCACACTAGGCTAGATCACTAGATTAGAAGATCTGTAAGTGAGGATGAAATTTTGGATATCCTTCGAGCTTGCCATGAGGAACCTTGCGGAGGTCACTTTGCAGATAAGAGAACACGATACAAGGTGCTCTCAACAGGATATTATTAGCCCACAATATTCCAGGATGCTAAGAAATTTGTGAAGGGATGTGATAGCTTCCAAAGAATGGGTCAACCACTTTAATCAGACGAGATGTCATTGCAACCAATAATAGTCTTTAGAACCATTTGAGAAATGGGCTATAGATTTTGTAGGACCAATTAACCCATCATCTCAGCATAAATCCTACATTCTGGTCTCTACCAACTATGTCACAAAATGGGTCGAGGCAAAAGCATTAATCAGAGCTACAGAGTAGGTTATTTCAGATTTCTTGTTCGAAGAATTTTTTGTCCGCTTTGGAGTACCCAGAGATATAGTGACAGATGGAGGTCCCCAATTCACATCTCATTTGATTCAGAACCTGGTTAAAAAATATAAATCTTCCATAAAATCACTCCGCCTTATCATCTGCAAGAAAATGTCCAAATGGAAAGCACTAACAAGGTTATTGTGGGCATTCTCACCAAGATCCTAGGTATCCATCAAAGAAATTAGGTTGATAAACTTCCAGAAGCATTGTAGGCATACCAGACTATATGGAGGAACACTATGAGATTCTCACCATACAAATTGGTGTATGGTAAAAATCCTCTGTTTCCTATAGAGTTCTAAATTAACACATTGAGAACAACACTACAGGTAACTCTAGATTTGACAACAATGCAAAATAAAAATTTGAATCATCTTAATGAACTAGATGAGAAACGGTTAGCTGTTGTTCAACAAACAAACATTGTCTAATAACAAAGAAATAAGTGGCACAATAAATTTATATAAAAGAATAAATTTCAAAAAGGAGATTGGACTCTATTGTATGATTCGATATTTAATGATTTTAAAGGGAAGCTTTGTGCCAGGTGGCTGGGTCCTTATGAAGTTGATCCCATATTTGACAATGGGACTGTAAATTTAGTAACCATTGACAGTGCTAGGACACCATTGTTTGCTAATGGGCACTGTCTTTGGCTATATCACAAACCTGCTTAAAAGGAATCATTCATTAACATTGTCAAGGATTCTGACCTTCAGAATACAAAGGTAGGGGATAATTCCCTTGTGCTGCCAATTTCTTAATTTTCGAATAAGTGTAATAGCTAAAAACCAGCTTTTCTTGGTAGCTGTTACACCCAACATAAATAAATAAATAAATAAAACAAAACAAAGCATATAAATAAAAATATGACTGTGAAAACCTCTTCTGGGGTGCAGGAAGAACGATTGTGACAACTAAAAACTAGCTTTTGTTGGTGGTTGTTATAGATTTCTTTTCTCTCTCTAACAACAGATTGTAGCTCATGTATATTCTATTTTTTATGCTGTTACAAGATCTATTAGAATTTGTTTGTAACTTCTCTATGTAAGTACTTTTAGGAAGATTGTGTAAATAAAACACGGTTGTACAAATAACATGGAAATAGGTTGTTGTTACACGAGTAAAAATCATCAACTTGTAATCAACCACATCAACGAAATCATCAACCGCAATAAGAAAAGAAAGAGTGTTCATTAGCACTATGCCGAGGGAGAAACTCATATAACTACCACATCACACTAGTTATGTCACTTCTGTCCTCTATTTAAAAATTATGGATATTAAATATGGAATCTCTTTAGATGGCCAAGGACAGACGTTGCATTAAAATTAGGGGAGAGGATGAGTCATTTTGTAATATATGATCTCGAATTTAAAACCAATAATCATTATTAAAACCTTGTCATCATTATCCCTTCTATTCCAATCATGCAAAGAATTGAAAGCGCATTTAATGCTAGATCTTCATGATCTAGACCAACAATGGACCATACCGTGTGCATAACGATCTTCTTTAACCCAAAATCCTCGTTTTATTTCCCCAACATCAACCTGAGTGACCATTTCGCCTTCATTCCAAATTCTCAGAGCTAGAACAGAGTACAGAGTGCTGGGGTAGAGATGGGAGGAGTAGCACTCCGACAGGAGTCCCCTTCGACAGAAGCTTTGGAGAATTGCCTTGAGGTGTGCCAGGTCTTTAAGGATGCAGGATGGTTCAAATTTTTCGAATGAATTAAGGAGTTAGAAGAGTCCGTGGTGATGGAATTCACTTAGAACCTGCACAGAAACCAAACAAAAATCTGGGGGTTAAAGCTAGAAGTCACAGAGGAAGCAATTTTCCCTGTAACATCACTACAGACTGTGGGGAAATGGTGGTTCGACAGAAAAACCAATGATCCTTTTCTTAAGGTTGAGTTCCTCCAAGGAGAAGAACAATTGGAGAAGAAGGGTAGGGTAATTAATAGATTGTCACTCCCTTAACCATGGGGAGATGTTTCCCTATACATTATTAAGTATAACACCTGCGAGGGAAGGGAAACAATCATCTTTAACTACCATTTTTCATTACTGAACCACCTGCGGCATGGACAACTCGTTAACATTCCATATTTTCTGTTAGAGAACATTAGGCACATGTCTACAACTGTAAAAACTACTGCACACGTAGAGACTTGTGTCACCAATAATGATCTGATCCAATTGATTGTACTGGACACCTTTGAAAAACAAGGCATAAGCTGGGAAGAATTCATGAGTAGAAAAGTAAGGACCTCCCGCAAGAGGCGAACTGAAGCCCCTGATGCCCCAAAAGAAGCAGAAGAAACTAGAAAACAATTCTAATATTCAAGGGTAAGGGTCGAGAAAAGGTCATTAAAGAAGTTGATGGGCGGTAGAATACCATGGAAAAGGGTAAAAGTCAGTTTGCGGCTGGAACCTTCTGTTACACAACATTTTGTCATTGTCCCTATACTCCCTGTTCCTCGATCCAGGAGGACATATATAGTGAAACCTATATGCTTTCCCATCATGAAGAACATGCCTTTACATCCCTCTTCATATGCAGAACATTCCCCTCTTGCATCATTCCACAAGAATATTCCTTCAATCCTAGTTTTCAAGGTTGGCGCTAGTGCTCAGTTCCTTCCAACAGCCGATTTGCAGAGTTTGAAACAAGGCCTACCACCGAACAATGCAAGTGAGCCCTTCACCACTCATGCTAACCCTATTTTGGCAATTTTTAAAAAATGGAGTCGAAGCTTCCAAGTCTAGAAGCTTCATGAACGAAAGTCTAATAAATGGTTGGGATGGATAGAGCCGAGGGGGTATATTTGGGCTCCTTTCCCCTATTAAGATGGAACAAACCAAAGAGATAATCCCTCTCCTATCATAAGAGGAACCATCTCCCCTCCATAAAATCTATATAAACTCCTCCTTCTCCAAGTTGAACTAATCTTTTTTGGAGCTTAAATAACGAGCAAGATATCTATAGCTTTAGCCTTCTAGTTTATGTTAATGAAGGGAGAATAGTGTGTTTGGTTTGGTTTGGAACTAAGGGGAAGAAGCCTTAAACTTCCATTGTTGAGGCTAACCATGAGATGCTAGTAGTGGTGTTGGAACCTGGATACGTTGGAGGAGACTTGCAATGTCAAGGCTTTGGTTGTATCTCCTTCCAAGTTTTATATCAATACAACTAATGGTTATTTCCTACATTGAGTGTCATATTACATTTAATGGCTTAGCATTCCTTGAATTTTTAAGTAGATTGAATGTGATTGTACACTATCACTTTTTGTTGGTGTCTCTTGTGTATTTGTTTAAGGTATTTTAATGGAGAGAATGAAAGGAAGTTGGAGCAAAGGAGCGAGATCACCATCAAGCAGATTAGCATTCTAAGAGGTAGGCCCTCTTATTCAATTCTACTCTAAGGAAGTTTTCATTAGGTTGTTCTGTTTGCAACTAGACCCACTCTTAGGCTAGAGGTATCACCTCTATCCGTAGAGGATATTTACCTACACCACAAATTGGCAACTCCACTGGGGAGCCATCCCTCTCTTTTGATTGTTTTTCATTTTGTGGTTTGTGTGAAATTTTGTTGTATCACCCTTTCCCTTTGGTGTCTATGCTTTGCATGGTTTATTGCTTTGGTTCTGAAATTTAGAGTGACAAGTTTGGTTTTGATTTGTGAATTTTTTTATTTTTTCTTTTAAATCCTTGATCAATGTGTTTTATTTTCTGACAGTTGCATCGACCAACGCGAATTTCTCTTAAACAGTTGCATCATCCCCCATTGTGGTGCTTGTTGTTAGTTAGGCCATCATGCTAATTCCTATAGGTGAAGATCATGGTTTCTCCTGAATCATAACTAGTGTGTCTTGCCCTCATAATTTCTGCCTCTTAGCCTGTTTGCCTTTGTTCTCCTTGGATAGAAAGATTCATTAGCTTGTTTTGTGTGCTTATTTGGTTTGAAATTTCCTTACTTGATTTTTGAGTCTTTGGATGGTTTGTGGCCCTAGGGCATTGTTGAGTCCCAAACCTGCACTTCCCTATATACCCTTTCAGCCTTCTTTTTCCATTTACTTCATCCACCCAGCTGTCTCATTGCATATTAGTCTAAAAAGAGCTTATGAAATGGTTTCCTAACTATGTTTATGACTGTCGTTTGATTTAGATTTTTTGTTCAAACAACTGCGGAAACTTGTCACTTTTCGCAGCCAACCCAAGTTTCCGCAGCCATTTTTTCAAAAGCTATGCTACAGGTGTCCAATGGAGAAACCGGTCACATGGGCAGGATGCAGGTGACATGTACATGGAGTGTGTCCCCTCAGATCAGCCAAATCACTCATAAACGGTCATGGTCAACGACGGTCAAAGGAAGGGCCAAATGAGGAATTTTGCGGTGACACGGCTCTGTTTTGGCCACGTGAAGGATTGCGTGGCACAATCCTTCATTTCTGGAGGTACTGGCACAACTGTCGATAATCTTGTGAACCGAATCAAGCAGCCACCACTCCATGGATTCAACTGCCGTAATGACCATCACGCTAAATCTCAGGCCGTGGAGATTTATGTGTCTCTTGGCAGCATAAAATCTAGGAATTAGTTACTAGAATTTTCACTTATAAATAAGCGTTGATATACGCTGGATAGTTAGTCTTTTAAGATGTAATTTTCATTGTTGTTTCAACCCACTGTATTGTACTTTCTTTTGTTTTATTATTGCAATTCAATATATGAGAAGACAACATTCCTGAATCCAATTTGTGACTAAGTAGTTGGCTGGCCGAGGTGACAGAGGGCCCCTATACACCAAAGCTTTGTATAGTTTCTTACTTGCTTTTGTTTACTGTTTTTATAATCATTACTTGTATATATTTTATGTTGTTATGATGTTCATCACTGTCCATATTTCCTTCATGTTTTATTCATAACTGTTAGCTAATCAATTTTCTTTTACAGGTTTTTGTATGCATCCCGGGCAAATTTACATCTTTTTGATAGCTACTGACATGAGATCATCTTGTCCTTTCTGCTGATTTTCATTTACTAAGTTTAATTCCAGCATTGTCATTTCTTTCAAGTTTTGTTTTGCTTGATTACTTTTCTACCATTTAGACATCATATTACTTACCTGTTTATGATCTCCTTTCTATAGCTAAGCGACTCAATTAGTAAGGAATCAGAATATTACTTGAAGTAGTGTGATTTAGTTTGCTTTCCTGCAAGTTAGAGATTGAACTACTTATGTCATTTTCAAGAGTTGAAATATGAATGAGTAGTTAAATCTTAGTTTCCTTTTATGCAATTTACTTTCCTACAATTTAGATATCATAATACTCAACTTATTTATGATTACTTCCTATAGTCAGACTGAGTCGAAAGGTGAAGGGTTAGAGTATGGGTTGAAGTAGTGTGATTTAGTTTGCTTTGCTTTTAGTCTTTGAGTTACTTTAAGTTCAGTTTTTATTTTCATTTTCATACAGCAGTAAGGATACTGGGCCATTGTCACTAGTTCATTGTTTTGGTACATTTACTTCTTTTGAGAATTGATTTCATTTTAGTCAGTTTGGAAACTTTCTTTTTGAGAAATTTTAAGTTTGGAAAATCATTGTAGAAATCACCATTAACATTCACACTTAATTTTCAATTTCGCCATCTCACACTAGGGAATCCACAGAAGATAAACCCAAAAACAAACTAAAAACTTAAAAATGACAAAAGACTAAGGAAAAGGTTATCTTGCACATACAGTGCACTTCACTTCATTAGTTTACGACTCCCGGATTGACATTTTAAATAGCAATTTAGGACATACTAAATTGACTAAACACGGACTACAAAACAGAGAAAGTATTGGGACCAGAAAGGGCCGAAGAGACAGTAGAACAAATCGAGGAGTCAGTGGAAGATATTGAGGAACCAATAGAAGATATTGAAGTCGAGGAACCAGTTCAGGACATTGAAAGCCCTATAGAAAGCGCTGAAGACCGAGCAAGTGAGATAGGGGAACAACCAATGGACGGAAATAATGAAGCACCCTTTGGTGGGGGATGAAGAGAAGGAAGAGGGGAAAATTCCCTCTCCACCTTGGAATTCCCTATTGAAGATATTCCTAGAGGGGCAACTCCTATGAAGAACATTCCACTTTCAGCCCTACCTAATTTCCATGGTTTATCATCTGAAGACCCTGATGAATTTTTGTTTGAGTTTGATATATTGTGTAGGAGTTATGATTATGTTACTAATCCTCAAAAGTTGAAGTTATTTCCAACAACATTAAAATGAAATGCATTGAGATGGTTCATGAGCCTGGGAAGACATGTGATCACAACATGGGATCAAATGAAAGAAAAGTTCTTGGCCAAATACCAAGACTATTGCCGAACAAGAGAAAGGAAGGAGGAATTATTTAAGATGGTTCAGAAGGAGGATGAAAATTTGGAGGACTTCGTGGAAAGATTACAGTATAATTTGCAGTGATCTGATCATCTGAATATGAGTAAGGACATTCTTAAGTCAATATTGTTAAAAGGGGTACGAGATGATTGTTTAGATATGTTGAATATGCTTCAAAAAGGGGATATATCTAAGGAATCATATGATGAGATTGTCAACCTCTGTAAGAGATGTTCAAGAGGAGCAGCAAGAAGACCAAAAAGAAAAGATAGTACATACTCAAGAGTCCAGAAATCAGCAAGTGGAGGAGCAACACGGGCTGAAATAGGTAACTTGAAGAATTTAAAACTGAAATGATAAGCTCTTTTGCTTCACAAATTGATACCTTGCAGGTTAAAAAGAAGCAGGCAGAAGTAGAATCTGCTTTGGCTATTTTCTGCTCTAAATGCAGAGAAAAACACCCACTAAGGGAATGCCCACTGGATAAGGTACCAATTTGCACTATTTGTGAGAAGGACCATGAGACTCAACAATGCCCTTCTTTACCAGGAATAAAAGCAACACTACAGCCAACTGAAGAGGAAGCTGAAGCAGTGTACTTGCTGACACAGAGGAGGCAATGGCAACCATGGGGCCAAGGTACGAATTCTAACATGTCATTTAATCATTAGAACAATCACCCTCCTTTTCAAGCAAATTGCCCGCCCTTGAATCAAATACAATACCCACCCTTTAATCAAATGAATTTCCCACCCATGCAACAACTAAATCCTCCTTTTGTTGATCCTACAATATGGAATCCCTGGGCTCTACAGCAATTTATTTTAATCAATGGAACCCAAATTAGATAGCTCAACAGATCCCATTCCCAAACCAATTTCCCCAGTATTAGCAATCTCTCTCCTTACCATCAAATGCTCCACCGAATAATCAGACAATGAGACCCTAGCTGCCTGTGCAACCTAACCCCAACCCAAATAATAATAAAGCTCTGCAAGTAATTGATATTCAAAACCAACCTGTTTTCCTTATGCAATGTAATGATATTCATTTATGCTCCGAGAGAATAGTTGAACCCATTATTGATGACATTACTTCTTCTGACTCTGATAAAGAAGAAACTAGAAAAGAAAATTCATCTAATAACAATGCTAAAATAGTTGAATCATCCCCTAATAACACTGCTGAAACAACAAAGCCACCATTCCCTGAACATCTGGCTCTTACCAAAACACTTGAGCCACCTGCTTTTAATCTTTTAGGAGAATTACAGAATTTATATGTTAAAATTCTACTCTTACAAGCACTGAGAGATGTACCAATTTATGCTAGAACTGTTAGAGATATTTGCATTAAGAAATCTGGAAGAAAATCTAAAGATCCCCTCACAGTTCATGTGATGGGTGATCTAGCTACTCTAATGTCGGGAAAAACCCCTCCTGTGAAATATGGTGACTCTGGTCATCCTACGATCACAATACAGATTGGAAAAACTTTTGTTTCTAGAGTTCTAGTAGATCTAGGTGCTGCAATAAACATTATGACACTTGAAACCACACAATTATTACATTTAAAGAATGTAATTAGGGAAACCCAAACCATTCTAGAGCGAGCTGACCGCTCCACAATCAAACATGAAGGAGTCATTGAAGACCTGATAATTTCAGTCGAGTCTTGGAACTACCCATCTGATTTTGTTGTATTACAGACTAAAACAAAGTTTGGGGGTCATCCATTGATTTTAGGGAGACCTTGGTTGGCTACAGCAAATGCCTTCATCAGCTGTAGATTAGATTCAATGACAATTTCTAATGGATGTGAAACCAAGCAGCTTACTCTTTACCCTCATGCTACACCTATGATTAATAATGATAACTCTGTATGGTTAGATTATGAGGATGATGAGACCCAACCCATCTTGACTATCGGACAAGCTTTAACTTTCAAAGATTCAACTGAGGATGAATTAATAAACAATTTTATTTCTGAACCTTCTTCGGTCAACTCTGAAATACATGATCACTTGACTACAATTTTGGAATCTGAATCTCAGCAAAACCTTAGAACTGAAAATTTATCTCAGACATCAGCCGGTATCTCCTCCAAAAGTATAACAGTAGAAATCGAGCCTGGAAAAACATTAAATATAAACCCTAACCCAACAGATGCTGAAACACAGCAGTTAATGAAGCTACTTCATGAGAATAAAGAAGAATTCACATGGGATTACACCGATATGAAGGGAATCTCTCCTGAATTATGTACTCATCGTATTTATATTAAAGAGGGATCTCACCCAGTCTGTCAACCCCAACGACAAATGAATCCCAATTTAAGGGAAATTGTGAAGGAGGAACTTAAAAAATTACTGAATGCAGGATTTATATATCCTATATCTGATAGTGAATGGGTTTCTCCATTAGTAATTGTACCTAAGAAAAATGGGAAATTGAGAGTGTGTGTAGATTATAGAGCTCTAAATAAGGCCACTCAGAAATATCATTTCCCTTTACCATTTATTGATCAGGTACTAGACAATTTGGCAGGTAAGAGATTATTTTCCTTTTTGGATGGATTTAGTGGATATAATCATATCAAGATTGCACCCCAAGATCAAGACAAGACCACTTTTACTAATCCATGGGGGACTTTTGCCTATAGAGTTCTTCCATTTGGACTATGTAATGCCCCAGCAACATTTCAAAGAGCAGTGATAGGGATTTTTTCTGATATGCTTAATGATTCCTTAGAAATATTTATGGATGACTTTACTCCTTATGGTGTGACTTTTGAAGATGCATTACAAAACCTTGAGAAAGTACTTAAACAATGTATACAAGCACATCTTTCCTTAAGTACTAAAAAATTCCATATGATGATGAATCAAGGTATTGTATTGGGACACTTTATCTCATTCCTAGGAATTCAAGTTGACCTAGCTAAAGTGCAGGTAATTCAGACTCTTCATATCCCTAAAACACAAACTGATGTAAGAAGTTTTTTAGGACATGCTGGATATTATAGAAGATTTATCAAGGATTTTTCTAAAATAGCTTCTCCTTTGTTTGTGTTACTTATGAAAAATGCTGAATTTAAGTAGACTGATGGTTATCAAAAAGCATTTAATGAACTTACATATCAATTGTCTACAGCTCCCATTTTAAGAGGACCTGACTGGGCACTCCCCTTTCATATATCCTCTGATGCTTCAGATACTGCAATTGGAGTTGTCTTGGGTCAAGAATAAATAATCTTCCCTATGCTATCTATTTTATTAGTAAAAAGATGACCCCCACTGAACTTAATTATACAGTTACCGAGAAAGAATTCTTAGCAATGATTTATGCTATTAATAAGTTTCGAAATTATATTACCGGCTACACTACTTTTGTTCATACTGATCAGTCGGCCATTAAATATTTAATGAACAAACCAGTTACAAATGCTCGAGTTACCGGATGGTTATTATTATTACAAGAATTTGATATCACAATCGTAGATCGACCAGGTAAAGAAAATGTAGTTGCTGATTTCCTCTCTCGGCTAGAAACTGATGAAAATACTCCAGTAGATGATTCCTTTCCTGATGAATATTTATTTGCAGTATCTGCTCACTCACCTTGGTATGCAGACATTGCCAATTACTTAGTTACAAGAAGCTACCATCACACCTATCGCACAAAGAAAAAAGAAAGATTGTTCAGCAAAGTGCTAAGTACAGATGGATAAGTGGGTGTCTTTTTCACACAAGACTCGATCAGAAAATTCGGAGATGCATCAGAGAAGATGAAGTCTATGATATATTGAAGGCTTGTCATGATGGCCCTTGTGGAGGGCATTTTGCTGATAAAAGAACAACACACAAAGTTCTTAGAATGGGTTATTATTGGCCCTCGCTTTTCAAGGATGCAAAGAAATATGTTAGGGCCTGTGATAGCTATCAGAGAATGGGCCAGCCTAATCACAGGGATGAAATTCCACTCAATCCCCAGGTAATACTTGAACCTTTTGAAAGATGGGTGCTGGATTTTATAGGTCCCATCAATCCTCCATCCAATCAAAGAGTTTATATACTGGTTTGCACAGATTATATGACTAAATGGGTAGAAGCTAAGGCACTCCTCAGAGCTAATGACGAATCAGTTTTAACCTTTTTATTTGAAGAAATCTTTGTTAGGTTTGGATTGCCTAGAGAGCTATTCACAGATGGAGGACCTCCTTTTAATTCTCATGACTTCAAAGATACACTCCAGAAATATCAAATTAAGCATAAAATGACTACACCTTACCACCCACAGGCCAATGGGCAGGTGGAAAGTACGAATAAAGTCATAGAAGCCATTTTAACAAAAACAGTAAAGGAAAATAGAAGGGACTAGTTTCAAAGGTTGCGTGAAGCATTATGGGCTTATAGAACTACTTGGAGGAATACTACGGGTTTTTCACCTTATGAATTAGTTTATGGTAAAAGTGTTGTTTTTCCTGTGGAATTTGA
>APFE030138465.1:230130-266144 GCA_000404065.3 Pinus taeda | reverse complement strand
AATCTTCATAAGATGTTTCCCCAATTGTATAAAAGAAAAGGCCACATTCAAGGAGAATTATTCCAACTAAGTTACATCCCCTTGGATTTATTTAGCTACCACAAAACTTAATTCCCTCCTTAGACTTCGGGACTTATTATTTTTTGTCTTGAATATTGGAGTCCTTTCCTTAACTATTGATTATCTCTCTTATTCCTATGTAATTGCAACCTTTAAAATTATATACCTTTCTTACTTGTTTTCCTTTACAATAAAATTTGTTTAAAACCAAATCAGGGGGATTATCCTTTGACATAGCTCGCATTTTGGTTATTGTCATTAATCTCTTAAACATTGAAACTCAGGGCATAGACCTCCATAAATATTTGTGGTTTGCTAAAGGGTTTCGGCCTTTCAAAGTCTCAAGGGTTTCTTTTGTATTTATGTAGTACAACCACGTTGTTTCCCATTTAGTAATGTTAGTATTGGGTCTAAATAACATGCTAATGTTAATATTTGAAAAAACGTATCATTTTTTATTCAATCTCGAAGGATATAGATCTTAGCAGTTGTAAAAAGGATAAATCCTTATGTGGCATGCAATTAATGAGACCTGTTACTAAAGTAACCTTCTAATGTGTCTAGTGATCAACGATACTTGGGAAGTGGGTTTATATCAATGGCTCGAAGTGCTTGGAGGGTTTCTCAGGTAACTACCCACCCCTTCATGCTCGAACCAACCTCATTTCTGAATTACGTCACTTGGGAGTGAGCTCTGCAAACTATAGAGGGTTTTCATAGTTTCCTTTTGTTGACTTATTCCATTGTCTTAATTCTTTACTTCGGCTCTAGTTGTTAGAATTTGGAGAATTATGATGAGGACCCTTTCTCACAGGCCCAATAAGGATAGATCAGGTCATGCACTTTTATTATTTGTAACAAGGGTTGATGTTGCATATATTTTTTTGGGATTAATACTTCTTTCTGGTCATAACGGCAATCTATATATTGTCTTTGTAATGTATCTTGTTGTAAGTAGTGCTTCTCCACAACTCGATGTATACCAAGGTATATCTAGCTAGCCGAGTTTGCAATTCAAGGGTTATAGAGTTGCCTATTGTCAAAACCATTTCAGGTAAGCCTAGATCTGGCACAACCCTAGTGTTCTTTTACTATTTACTAGTTTACAATTTTGTGTTATTCCTAATTTTCCTATCTTTCTACTATGAATTCCAGGGGCATCGTTTGACTTCCCTTTTCTTTGACAACCTTTAAACGTACAAACTTGACCTTTAGGGTTATAGCACGTAACTTGTGATTTATTCTTCAATGTTTTATGGTATTTATATGTTTCATAGATTACTAAATTGGAGTTATGCACTGATTTTCTCCATAGGTTAGCATTCTTTTGGGAAGGAACAACTTCTACAACACCTTTGTAGTTAAGGATTTTATTTTCTATCTGAGGACTATTATCCCTTGAGTGTGAGGTTCTCACGAGTCTCTTTTTTAATTCGGGTCCTAATTATGCCAAAAAAATCCCAGTTCATGGATAATTAGTTTGTTAGGGTTTCATACCATGGAAAGATTATTTTTCCAACACTATTATATAGAAATATTTTTTAAAGAAATTGTTATTATAAAACTTATAGCTTTGTCCTTGTGGCCACTAAGACCCAACATCGACGGTTACATTTAAAAAAATATTTGATTTTATTCTCGTAGCTCATATGGTGTAATATGAATCGGTATGTTATATATTATATGGGAGCATTCATTGATTACCCATTGCTACATTCGCATGCTCAAAATATTGTCTCTTTTTTTGTCAAGAAGAATGGTTATCTCAGCGATGGATTCTCGTGACATTCTACATTTTTACCTGTGACTGTTATTTTAATTGATTGAATATAATATCATTTATCTCTCAACTATATTATATGTCTGTGTGCTAATATACTGGAATGAGAATTCTATTCTTTCTCTTTGACGGGTGCATTACTTCATGCAAAAGTGTATTTGATAATTGCAAAAGTGTATTTGATATAATTATAGAGGGAATGATAGTTCTAACCCTTCTTGTTTCTATAATAATGTTATCACTATTTATTGAATCTGTATATACTTATGCATTGCTCTCTTCAAGTGATGTACAGGATAAAATACCATTCTTAACTCCCTACAGTAATGTAGTCTATTTTAATTGAATTTAAACACTTGGGTTACAAAATAAGTTTTACAGATTAATAGTAGATCTTTCTGTGTTTTATATATATAATTATATATATATATATATAGTCATAGTCTTTTAGACCTAGTGAGTCATTTCTCTAGGGCATGTCGTCTTCTTTCTAGATCTACTTTCTAGAGTTAGAGACTTTTATCCTCATAGGTTGATGGACTTCTAACTTGTCCATTGTTACCTGGGAAACTAATCTAACTCAAATCATAACAATTAATTCCATAACACTGCAGATACCTAACATAAACATAAAATTCCTTCTTACATAATATACAAAAATTTCATTCAATGCATCACTTATCTCGTTAATCAAAATTGGCCTACCACAAAACCATAGTGGGCAAAAGAATGCTCCTCCCAACCAACGAGCACTGGTTTCAACTACCCAAATCTCCCCCGAGCCAATTTCACATCAAAAACAATTCCTTGACAGTGACCACACATGGTCTAACATAAGATTCCTCTTGAAAGTGTCCTTCCTTCCTTTAACAACGTCTTGTTTTGAGGAAATTAAAGCTCAACAACTAACTCCTTTTGGGACTCCTCCAACCATGCTTCAAAACCAACAAGGCTACTCCAAGATTTTCCCCTCTCACCCTCTAGCCAACCCTTTTCCTTGTTGGGATAATTTATCTCTGGGGAGAGGAAATTTGGGCAGGCAATTGCCTTTGCCCAAAGCACCTTCTCGCATCGTAATTTATATAGTTGACCATATGCAAAAAATAATATTAAATTAGTGTTGGAAAATGTAATTATGTTCGGTCTTCAATAATGTACTTGAGTCATTATGTAATGTACTTGTCAAAAGAATAAGGAAAACAATTATTATTATTATTATTGTGACTTATTAAAGCATGGGTTTCTTGCTTGGTTCACCATGTTTTAGGTCAAAGTCCCCATTGAGGACTTCTAGGATTTATTCTGATTCTATAGAGTTATTGTACATTTAAAGAGACCCGTCATGGGCTTTTGAATAGTGTAAAAAGGTTAAGTATTGAGTCAAATATGAATTATGTAACCTCCACACCATGTTAGCCAAAGAGAAGATCAAGTCGGCCTAAGGACCCTATTCTACCCCACAAGAAACCTATAAAAGGAAGGTCATTGAATTCATTTGGAGAATCATTCTCTCATCAAGTTTGAATTCTATTGGAGCTGGAAGAAGTGCAAAAATATATTGTTATTGGGCAAAAGTGTGAAGTTCTCTTGTAGATGGGAAAAGTTGTGAAGTCTTTTGCCAAGAAGCCGAAGTGAATGATTTTGAGGAAGTCTAAGGAGAAAGGAAAATTGAAATTTTGGTGCCTCTCTCTCTGTGTTTCGTGTTCTGGATTGGGAGAATTAAGTCTCCTAAATTCTGTTGTTGTCAGAAACTGCGAGTTGTCGTAAGTTGCTGCCGTAGTCGAAGTTGTTGGGAAGAGGTCAAATTTTTTGGAGGCTGACATGGTGTGGAGGGGAGGTTTGGTCTTGGTCTATGGTGAAGAGTCTCAAAGCCTACTATTGAAAGGAAGAATTATCTTGACTGGGTTTTCCCGTAGAGGGGGGTTTTGCCCTGACATGTTCCTACATCTGGTATCTATTGTTTTATGTGTTGTTGTTTTTGGTAATTTCTTAATGAACTAAAGAAAGAAGATATAAATAATTGTAATAAAATAAGAAACATCACAATTAATTATCAATATCAAGAAAATATTTACTGCCTTTCTTTCTAAAATGGTTTCAAAGCCTTGATGAATAAGGAAGAAAAAGGAGGTCTCAAGCACTTGATCTATTCATATGTACTATCTCAGGAAAGGAGTCTACTATATTCAAGGAAGATGTCTAACCCAATCAAGGGTGAGAACAAACTTGAAGTCGCCTCTAACTTCAGGTCCTGGAAGAAGAGGATTCACCTAATCCACAAAAAGAATAAGGTGTTGGACTTGGTAACAGGAAATGTAAAGAAGCCTACATAAGAAGCTAATGATGTCGACAAAGCAAAATATAAGGAATTAGAATTGGTGGCCATGACTATGATGGTAGAAGGGATAAAAGACAATATTATTCCATTCATAGCTAACATCAATAATGGTCAGGATATGTATGAAGCCTTGTCAAATATATTCACTATTAATAACATTGGTCAAGTATCAAGTTTGAAGGATGAGCTGAGGACTATAAAGATGACTAAAGAAGATATTGTGGCAACCTTTTTTGTGAAGATATCTAGACTCAAGGATGATCTCTTGGTCATCAATGAGATTGTTCCGGACAAAGAATTGGTGATCATTTCTCTATTAGCATTTCCACCCTCTTGGGTTGCATTTGTTGCAGGCCTCAACAATTGGAAGCAATCCCCCACCTTTGAAACATTATGGACCGCCTGTAGTCAAGAATAATTAAGGATCTCAACTCCCAAAGATAACTATCTCATGTCTTTTTAGTTTTGGGTTCATGTACTCATTTAGTTTTGATTATGTTAAAATACTAATCACCTTTCTCCCTATGTTTTCTTGATTAGGGAAAGCATCTGCAAGAAGGAGGATTTCTTAAGACAAGATTAATCAAGAAACAAAGGTATGCTTTAAATACATTGATTAAAAGGATTATTCATTTGATAATCTATTACTAACTTTGTTGTGACTAGTTGTATTAAATCTTACTGATTCTTGTTTGGGTGATTCATCTCTTGATAAATCTACCCACCCCACTCATATTCTTGACTAACTATGTAGAACCCTACACAGGTTCTCAAAAACCCTAACCAAAGGGTATGCTATTGTGAATGTCTAAAACCCTACACTTCTTAGGGATATTGTGGAATGCTAGTTAAAATTTTATTTATGATGTCATGTTTGGGATTTTAGTATGATCAGGAAACCCTAACCTGTTAGGGTTGAGTGATAAAGGTCTAAAATCCCATAACCTTTGAATTATTGGTAATATAGGTTTTGCTATGTTTCTACATTGGAACACTGTCTCATTGGGGTTTGGTGGAATGTGTGAGCAAGACCCTTATATTGTCTTAGAAATGTTTTCTTTGATATGTGTGTGTTTGTCTCATCAACCCCTCGTGTAATCAAGATCGTTGTGTGTCTAATTCTTATTTGATATTGTTGTGAAGTTGGGTTTGACTAACACATGATATGAAATGCATATGCATGATGATGAAATATAGGCTTATATGGATATGTCCTTTTGGTTGGAATCCTAGGTTGGTCTAGGTCAGATGTATTAATTTCATTGGACATATGATATGCTATATATGGTTATGAATTCCTAGATATCTGTTGACCTAGTCATTAATGGTCATGAGTTTTAGGATTTAATGAAAGTCCTTGTCTGTAATTCTAGGATGATGATATCTAGGAATGTAGGGTGTTGTAGCTAGACCCTAGTGAAGTTAGATTGTCTAGTATGTATGATATAACAATCTGAAATCTATTAAGTGATTGTGGAAAATGAAAATCTAGGATTTTGCAGTTACATCCTAGTTGTTATCACCAAAAATTGATCATCTAGACATAATTTACTAGATGGATCGAAGTACACCATGCAGGGCAAATTTTACCATAGTAAAATTGCTTTCACTCTCAGAAATTACTTAATAAACCACATTTGTTAAGTCATTTATAATTAAACCCATGAAGAATAATTAAATCAATCACTATTTATTTAATTATATTCTAGGAATAATTAATTAAACCAGTGTTTAATTAATATTCCTTGTCACATTTGACCCAATTATGATAAATAAATAGATAAATCATTAATTATCTTATTTTTCTCTAGGAATATTTAATTAATCACTAATTAGTTATTATTCCTTATCAAGTTTGACCAAATCACTTAGGAATAATTAAATAAATCATTATTTATTTATTATTCCTTAAGCATATTTCTTGAGATCATAAATAAATCATTTATTTATTTATTATTTCTAAATAAAAGTTTAAATATTTTTTCCCTCCAAACCAATATATAATAAAATATTCCAAATGATTACTTCTAGAATGGAGTTAATAATATTTTATTATTGCTCAATATTCGAGGATAACTTAATATTTTGTTACAAATATAATGGTTTTCCATTCATTCTTGACTTTTGATTATTTTCATTGTTGCACTCATTGTTGCAACTCTGATCATTATCACTATCGCACACCATCTTATTTTTTATTTTAGTTCTCATTGAGCTCAAACATTTTGTTTGCTGGGTTTTACACATTATAGAGGAGAGAGACTCTACAAAAGCTAAAGACATTGAGGATAGCCAAGAACCCATCCCATAGAGGGGGACTGGTAAAATCATTTGTTCCCTTCATAGGTGTTGTTTAATAAAATATATTCTTTATATATATGGTTTCCATTGGATTATGAGAGTTGACTTGTTGTTCATTTTATGTTTTCAACTTCAGTTCATATCAACAATATTTTTATTTTTTCAAACACGGTCTAGGCTTAATTAATAAATACACTTACACACACAAGCACAACTTAAGTGAAGGGCGCTTGGTTTACACTACCAAACCAAGACTTCACTTAATTAGTTTACCTCCCACATAGAGACAAAAACATCTTGTTGATATCCCTTCACCATTTCTGTGTCACTTGTGTCTTACAACCATTGCACCACCAAGGAATTTGTCGCAGAGACTCTTATGCCTTCATACCAAGTTTCCGCTTGGGCATATTACTCCTCCCCGAAGGGTTCGAGTTCATAATCCCCCAAGTCCCCATACTGAATTCTCTTCTGGTTCATTTGATTCCTCATCTGATTCTAAGCCTCCTTCACCACATACCGTCATCATGTCTGGACCCACTGCAGGTGTAGGAAACCAACCTAGTGTTGGCTCCGATTCTACCCCAGTAGTCACCTAGCGGAACCATCTAAGGAACCGTTCCGACAGCTCCCACATTATCTTTCATGGTTGGGTTAAGCCTCCCATATTTTAGCCAGTTGATTAACGACCCTATACATTACGATGTTGGTTGGACAGCTATGTCGATTAAGATCCCCTCCGACATTCCCAAGTTTGAGGGTAATTCTGCAGAGGACCCCACCAATCATGTCTGCTCCTTCCATACGTGGTGTTCATCCAACTCCATCACTGATGATTCCATTCATCTTTGATTGTTCCAACGCACGCTCACTGGAGACGCTGCAAAGTGGTATGTTGACAAGCCCACCGCCTCTCATTCCATTTTCGCGATATTTTCCAAAACATTCCTTTCATATTTTCAGTTACCTCTCTGGTACTACACTAGTACAGAGCTCTCAACTGCATTCTGTGAGTCCTCTACCACCCGTCTTTCCGATCATGTCCAGGAATGGCGTACAAGGAGGAGCACGTGCATGCTCTGCCCTTTGAAGACCGTGTCTACCTCTATTGGTTTCTTAGGACTCTTTTATCGCCTATTGCCAAATATGTCACATCTCATTTTCCTCATACAAAGGAAGAGGCTCTCCAGACTCCTCTGAGATATGACTTGATTTATGCTCAATCTGGTTATTTCTATATTGTTATACCAAACCTCCCCTGTCGTGGTGGTGCCAATGCACCGGGGGCATCTCACATCGCCAACGGTATCATTGGAGCTATTTCACATCCTTCACCATATACTCAGCAGAGTTATGGCTATCCACAGGGGGGCAACAATTCCTCCAATACTTATGCCCCTCCTGCTAGAAACGAGTATTCAGGACAAAGTACCTCTTACGCATTTACCCAACCACATTAGCAGATGTTAGGGCCAACTAATGCTCAACCTGTCTACCAGACCATTGCCCCTTCACCATCTTATACCTATGCATCGTCGAGCACTCCAGCCCCTCAGGAATTAGCGCCACAGCCTCCCATGCATCCTCAATCCCAGCGGCCACTGCCTCCTCAGGGTCAAGGTATTTGCAAAATAGAGTGCGAACAATCACTAAAATTCAAAGAAAAAGAATAAAGGAAAGGGTAACAATGGTAACCAGGGTAACCAAGGTAATAAACCTAATGAACCCCAAGGGAACTAGCCTAACACCAACAACCAGCAACAGGGCAACCAACCTAAGGATACCAAGGCTATTCACACGAACAAGCCTTGTGCATGTTGTGGTGTACATGGCCATTATACTCATGAATGTCCCCTCTTACCCCAAATGCACCAAATGTGGGAAGCCCAAGAAACTTCTAGAGGTCAACTGCCCATGCAGCAGCTGCCTCAGAATCCTGCGCCCTCTCAATCGGTCGTGCTCACAAATCCTTTCCCTCAGCAAGGATTTGTTTCTGTCCAACCTCAGCAAGGTCAAGCAGCCCACCTTCCCCAACCTTTTGGTCTTGGTGACTACCAGATCCTCACGATGAATTCTGAAGAGGTCAATACCTCTAATATCAACTTTCAAACTCGGTCATGTCAATATGACAAGCCACTGACTTCGTCTGCCACTGAGTCCAAAACCAAAGAATCTACTGCGCCTGCTGCAACACCAAATGGTCTGTTATACATCCCTCAACCTAAAGTTGATTCAATCCCTAAGATCTCAAAGGGACCATTACATCGTAACGCGACTTCTAATCGAGTTTCCCATACATAGAATATTATATTAGACGACTTGGCACAATCCCCGATTGCCATGTCGACGTTGGAAGTGCTCCAGTCATTCCCATCTCAAAAGAAATATCTACTAACTGCTTTGGGCACAATAGATCCTTCAGACGATCATTTGATTGTCTTTCCTATTGATACGTTAGAAAATCCTCCATTACCTCCATCTTTTGCTTTCAAGATAACAGTCCGAGTCCATAATGCCATCATCTCCCGATGCATTATTGACGAAGGTTCATCCACCTTCATGATGTCGCTACCATTTGGAAGAAACTCAAGTCACCTGAACTATCCCCATCCACCATCACCTTGTGTGCTTGGGATGGTCACTCCTACCAACCCCTCAGCATGTATCACAATTGTCCAATGACTCTTGCGAGTAAGACCGTCCACGTAGACATCGAGGTTATTGATGTCCCTCTAGATTAAGACATTCTCTTGGGTCATAGTTACACTTATGCCATGTCAGTTGTCACGTCTGCAGTTTTCCGCAATATGTGCTTCCCCCATGAAGGGAAGATCATCACCATCAATCAATTGACATACTACGAGCCATCATCATTGACCTCCCCTGAGTCCATTATCTCATCAATGTCTGACAAGCAGTCTTCTACTTCTCTCACCATGTTTCACTCGGAGTTTACAAAGATTCCTCATTGTTGGGTGCTTTCCCAAATCCTCCCCCTCCTATCTCTAAGCCTAACTCTTTGAGTGTTTGCATGTTAAAAGTGTCACGGGCTTCTCAAAAGAAGTCTGGTACATCTTATCCACAACCATCTCCTTAGCACCCCGCAGTTACCATTTCATGCAAGCCATCCAGATCCACCCCTCCAGGACCTCCTCCTTCTATGGATGCCTCCCCTTTGTTCCCACCAGGAACTATTCCTCCAGGTATCAACCATCCAGGAGTTGTTCTGCCAGGACATTACCTTGTAGGATAGATACCTTTCTTGTTTACGCCTCCTCGAATCTTTTATGTCCCTGTCATGGCTTCGTTGGTTCTCCCTAATATTACTTTGCGGATCCCAGTGTGGTAAATTGATCCCCCATGTGAACACTCCACTTGATCAGCTAAGACCACATCATGCTTTGAACCTGGTCCCTATGACCCCTGTCACTGCTCCAATTCCACTACCACCTCAATAGGAACCCACTCCTGTTGTGAAAGCATCTGGACAGGGGGGAAAATCCAAGAAGAAGGAACCAAGGATAAGGCTCCCCAAGCACCTCCAGCTCCCAAAGCTCCAAAGACGACACCTTTGTGCACAGTGTGTGAGGTTGTTGGGCATGCCACCAATAGCTATCCTGAGCTTCCTCATCTCAAACCATTGCTTCATGAAACGTTCCCTCAGTCAAATATCCCTGAGGTAAAAATTACCTTACCAGGACCAGCCAAGAAACTCAAAACGTTGCGCACAAATCACCGTTGTGCATTGTGCGATCATTATGGTCATTATTCACATTATTTCCCTCATCTCGATGAATTTCTTGATTTCCTCGAGGTGCTTAGTGACTTTGAGGCCACTCGTAGTGGATCATCTACTCCTCTACCTGTGGATTCTGGTGCCACTAGTACAGCAGAATAGCGGGACTCTGGTCCCACCATCTTGACCCCTCCCCCTAATGTCGAGATGACAGACTCCATGATCCATATTGTTTACCGATCCTTGTCCTTGAGATCCTTGCAGGAAAACCTCTTTGAGGCTCTCATTTGCGCTTCTGTCGAACCTCCCTTGTCGAAAACCTGGGTCTCAACATCAGTAGATCTTCCATCTACTAGCTCGTCGTCTACCATTTCAAATGATCCATATGTGAACATGCTTTCTTAGGATAATGCACCAGGTACTACCACCACATCATGTAGTCAATCTTCCTCTCGTCATCCCATATTCCATTCGAATGAAGACATCATGGAAGCCATGAATACCCCTAATTACCCTTGGGATGATATGCATCATTGTGTGTCCTTCATCACATATTTGCGAACTCCTCCTGCTAGGGGGCACCATTCCCACCATTGCATACCAGATTAGTCCCCTCCATCACATATGTTTGCAAATAGTATCCCATGCTTGGGGGCCATATTCTTAATTGATTAACATAAGTCTTGGCCTAGATCCCACCAAATCTAGGTATGGTCGATTATCCTCCAATTCCTAGGATATTTTGTCCTACCGGCCTCTCTGGCAAGCCCTATTCACATCGCATATCATAGACATTTGATAGCACATCTTCAAATATTCTACTCTATGTCATACCACCTTTACCACATAGTCCCCATGTTCGACTTAGTGGGTGAGGATGATTCTAGACCTCCTCTAGTAGTTCATTCTCGTTTTCCTCTTCCCTTAATTCTTCACCAGGAACCATCATTCCAAGAAGAATTAAGGCCATCTTTAGACAAGTAAGGCCATTTTCCTGAAATTCGCAGATCCTGATTCTGATGGTCAGTTTTTCTGCTATGATCTCCACAAGATTTAAGGCCTTCTCCTCCTCTTAAATTGGAGGGAAAAGGCCCTTTTATAGGAAAACCCATAGTGTTTTTTTGCCCATGGAAACCAAAACATAGCTTAGTTTGATGAACTATCAGCATCATTGGAAAACTCTCACCGATTACTCGAATACGTTCCTCTCTATTTTTTATGATTTGGCACTTCATCCGGAAGCCATTTTTTCCAAGAAGGGTCACTTCATCGCCTCTTAAAATCAAATTTCTTCATATGTGATGCTTGTACTTTTGGGACCACTTTCCCTTGGTGCTTTTTGTCTCACATGTCAATTTTCGTCATGAGAAACCATCATTTCCTCATGTTTTCATGGTCCCCACCAGGCCTATTCTATGTGGCAATGTCATCGAGTCACCCTTGTTCAGAGCATCCGCGATGAGTCACCTTTGCATCCATGGAGTATGTTTCACATCCCATTTTATCATGTCATAGTATTCCATCCATCTTTGCATACCATTCATCCTGAGTTGCGCATTTTGGCCTTCAGTCATATTGTCCACCATCCCCTCCAGAGTCGAGTCAGTCACTGCCAGGTCAACCATGCACTTTATGCTCTGACAAGGGTAGTCATATGTTTGTCCCTCAGTCCCATTTTCTCTAATTTCCCTAGTGTCAGTCCATCCATCACATTACTATTTCCCCTCGTGCCTTAGTTGAGGATCCTCATTGCCTCCCCTATGGTGGGCCCTATTCTGTCGACATCAACACATCTGTTCTAGAAGAATAGCCTAGAGGGTGGTGTGTCTTGTTTCCAGCTTCCACTCTTGTTTGGCACCTCATATCAAATAAAGGGAATCATTATTTCCCTTTTAATTGGTTGTTTCATGCTCCTGTTTGATAGACATGATGGTCCAGTGATGTAGTAGATTATACTAGTGATTCCCGGGTGTGTGTGAGATGTTTCAGACCTCATGAGGGGGTGGCCCTTCAGGTAGCCCCCACATGCTTGGATACCTTCATATTATGCTATAGCCTTAGATGTAGTTACGCATATTTGATGGATTTGGTTCCTACCACTTGTAGCACTCATGACACACATGTCTCCTTCAGATGATCCATTCAATTTTACAGAGCCCTTTCCTGTTCAACATGGCTTCTTTGGTTTTTATACCCTCCCTCCACCATTTTTCGAGGGAAGGGCCATTATATATCATATACTAAAATGTTATTGTATTTAGTCATGGCTCATGTTTTTCCAGGTGCATTATGTATATGGGACACATTGTATTATTTTCTGGCTCATTTATGCCATCATGTCATGTATCATTCATCATGTACTTTATTTCTCAGCTTCATTTTCCTGGGATCTAGTACCACAACATAAAAGGATTCTTACATTGGTCTCACCCCCTCTATCACTATACTTTGTCCTTTCAACTCCATTGGTCTCTCTCTTTCTCTCTCTGACTCCACTTTGTTGTCTAGTGATTGTGTCTTTACAACAAACTTGTTGGCATTATGATACATGTGTTGTCCTTGATGGAAATTCACATATATGATGAATGATAACATTGCAACAGGTTAATAGCAAAGGATTACAGATCAGACTCTAGAGATTGAGTATAGAGAATGGTTTAAGAAGGATATGTTGGTTCACTTTGTCCAATCAGCGTACACATGCGGGTTAACAAAACAAAAGGAGTGTATACCTGTGCATGCACTTTTACAGAAGGAAAAGCGCGCATGGGATGGAAAATCAAGGTTTTGTTCTAATGTATTAGTCCAAGGTTTTGGTCCGAGGTTTTGGTCTAAGGTATTGGTTCGATGTTTTGGTCTGAGTTATTGGTCCGAGGTATTGACAAAGGATCTAAGTATATAAGAAGGAGAAGATCGAAAGGCTAAGCGTGCAAGTAATGAATATCTTATGAAGAGAAAATATGCATGTTATGGGTTTCTGGTGCTTTGCTTGATCTGAATTAAGGATGAACCTAAGCGGTCGATGATGGATGAGATCTAATGATGGATCAGGATCATAAGACCTGAAAGGTATTATCATTATGTGTTCTGATCATGGATAATCTAGATCTGGATGCTAACACATGTTTTATTCTGTAAATGTTATGATCTGGGTATGACTGAAGTCTGGAATAGCTGTGATGTTTTTAGTTAGTATTTGCAGATGTATACGCTAGTTCACCTTGGTCAAGGCACGTATACATGTCGGTTTGGTACTTAAAAGTAGCGTATATGTTATGAGATATGATGTTTAAAGTTGCAGTTGGTTCTGGTTGTTGATGCAGAGTTTTGGGTTCTACTCTGTGTTTTGGTGACTGTGTTCTGGTGACAGTGTTTTGAATGTTCAGATTGGTTGATGGTGATTTGCATCAGTGTTGATGGGTTTTTAGTGATTGGTTGTATTGCAGTGGTGATTGATATTGAGCTTCAATGTTGATGATGGGTCTAGTCTGAAAATTGGATGAAATGTGGCCTTCATATTGTGTTGTTGTGTACCAGGAGTATCCAATATGAAAATTTATTAAACGTGGTCCTTGGAGGAAGAGAGAAGGTCGTAGCCTTCTGTAGGTTGGCGCCTACGTACTGGTAAACATATTGGCTAGTACAAGAGCTAGGGGGTTGTAGCTCCCTTCCAATAGCAGCTAGAGGACGAGTGAAGGTTGGAGCCTTCTGTAGGTCAGTGCCTACGTACTAGTAAACATATCAGCTAGTACAAGAGCTAGTTGTTGTAGCTCCCTTCCAGTAGAAGATGGAGAACGAGAGAAGGTTGTAGCCTTATCTAGGTGGGTGTATGCATATTGGTATGAGTCTGCGCCAGTACAAGATTGTAAACAAGCTTTTCTTATATTAAAATAAGACAGAGACGACAGCAGCAGGTGGTTTTTCTCCCGCATTGGGTTTCCACCTTAAATCTGGGTGTTCATGTGTGTTGCTTATGTGTGATGATTTATTATGTTATTACTGCACATGGTTACTGTTTAAATGGTCAATAAAGTACTGATTAAAGATCAACATATGATGAATTAACTGAAACATAAGTTCGTTGGATATACCTTGGTTGCCTTAAAGATAGTTGCGTGCACAGTCGAGTTCCCTTGATTGAAGTAGCATATATAAATCTGAGTATGAAATGAAAAAATTATTGATTTGATAAATACTAATTCACCCCCCCCCCGCTCAGTATTATTCCCAACAATTGGTATTAGAGCAAGTCCTTTGGCAAAAGCTTGATCGCTTGAAGGAGATCTGTAGAAACAATGGGAAAGAAGTTAAAGAAGAAAGCGCCTCACAAGAAGAAGACATCTCAAAGGAACAGTGACAACAGGAGAGACAACTGGCCATCAGGTGGAAGCAAGTATTCAGATTCAGAATCACCTCAGATTGAAGATGAACAAGCAAAAGAAGTATCAGGTACAAATTTTTGGTCTTCTAGTGATACTTTTCTTTGTTCATGCAATGTTGAAGATATTGAAAGTGATAGTGAAAGAAATATAGAGTCAGAAGTCAAAAGACTCACAGATAAAATTAGAGATCAACAAGATCTATTTAACAAAAGGGAGTGTGCCTTCAAAGAAATTACCATATTAAAATCTCAGTTGGAGGAAAGAAACAAAGTAAGGAAGCAGTACAAGGAAAAGGAAGATCAATGTCAAAAGCTACAGGATGAAGTGACATCATTAAGAAATGAAGTAAATGAAAAGAGTTCAACAATTAAGAGACTTAAAGATAGATCCAGTTACTATGAATGTCTTGAAGCTGAGATCGCCTCTCTAAAAGAAGATCTTGAAAATTCAAATAAGCAGAATGAAGAACTACCTCAAGCAGATGAAGAACAAGAAAATGAGATTCTCAAATTAAGGCAACAAGTGGAAGAAGGAAGAAAGGATGAAGAAATCATGAAGAAGCAATATCTTGTAAAGGAAGAGTAATATGAGGTTGAGGTAAATATCCTAAAAGGTAAATTAGAAGAAAAGGATAAAATTTTACGATTTCAAGATAGTACTAAGATTTTGGATGACATTCTTAGTAGTCAAAGGTCTCCTGCCATCAAATATGGTCTTGGTTTTCATGAAACTATTAAAGGTGAATCTATCTCACAAGTTGAAGCAAGGAACTTTGATGCAAAATCTGAAATGCTCAAAAAGGAGATAAGAGGTCAACCCCATCAACAACCAAGGAAAGAAGGTCTTCAAAGAAAATCATTTACTCCTAACCATGGAAGTGATAATCGATTCTTTTCTGTGATGAATAATGTTGAATGTTTTATATGTCATAATTTTGGACATGTTGCAGCAAGATGCAGAAGTAGAATGGTTCAAGCTAATAACCGTCACATAGAAAGATCATCAACTTCCAGGTACTTTAAGGGATATTGTTTTTCTTGCAATATGTTTGGTCACAAATCCATTGACTGCTATATAAGGAATATGAAACATATAATATGTTATGCTTGTAGCAAGTTCAAACATATAGAAAAAGAGTGCAGGAGCAATTTTCAGCGAACATATCAAAAGGAGAAAACATCATCACACTCCAAGGTATGGAAGAAGAATGAAGTACAGTCAGAAGGATGTGTCATATCTCAGTATACAGACATAACAGACTCAGGGGGAGATGAAAGTGTGAGACTTCAGAATTCCAATTGTCATACGCAGTTATCATGAAGACAAGTTGTGTATATATGCGAGTTAGAAGTTGCACAGTCCGTATATGTAGTTTTTTTGAAGAAGCAGTGAGATAGACTCAGGAAAAGGGGTCTAATATGGTTCAGTCAATTATCAATTATCATTTTTGTTTTGATTGATAATGATTACAGTCTGTTGATGATATGTAGAAGTGCTTT
This sequence comes from Pinus taeda, assembly GCA_000404065.3. Lineage (NCBI taxonomy): Eukaryota > Viridiplantae > Streptophyta > Pinopsida > Pinales > Pinaceae > Pinus > Pinus taeda. Next base: position 250,048 of record APFE030138465.1, on the reverse strand, counting down.
TAGCCCTCATAAGTTGATTAATAACTTGATGAATAACTGGTTGATGATGATTCCTTGGTGATTCTTATTGACAAATGTAATGATCAAATCTAACAATGAACAGTTGGCATAGGTTCAAGGGGAGCATATGCAATAATGCATTGTTGGAATTATATTAGAGGACCTTAGTACATAATGATGCTTATATTGCTTGATCCACATAGTTCTTTTGATTCAGATGACTCTTTTGATGATGGACATTTACAGGTTGTTGATCTTGATGCTACTGACAAATGCTTATGGTACAGATCATATATGGTGTATGATAGTTGCTGATGACTATCATGGTCTTGTTTAGATCATTGGTCCTTATTATAAATGTCATGTATATCATTTGATGTAAAGGTCATGTAAAGACCTAATTTGTAACCCTGCTATGCATGGGAAGGATGATGTAATTTCAGTCATGTATAAACATTTGGTATATCCCCACTTGGTTGGGTGGATGAGTCAAATTTGGGGTATCCCCACTTGGTTGGGTGATTGATGTATGTATGAGTCATTGGTCTTAGGGAGGTCATACTCACTTAGTTGAGTTATAGAGTCATGTTATTGTTTGGAAACATATCTCTGCATACTCTGCATGTACTCAGAGGGAGCATGGACACAATAGTTTATGTCAAAGGGGGAGAATATCTTGGTCCACCCTTTTCCCTTGATGTCAAAGGGGGAGAGTATCTTGGTGTTGTTTGATATATATATCACGTTCTACAGCTTGACGTAATAAAAACCAATAAGGTTTCCATCAAGTACAAAGGGGGAGATTGTTGGAATTATGATACAGGTGTTGTCCTTGATGGCAACTCACATATATGATGAATGATAGTAGTGCAACAGGTTAACAGCAAAGGATTACAAATCAGAATCCAGAGATTGAAGAAAGATAATGGTTTAAGAAGTATACGTTGGTTCACTTTGTCCAAGCAGCGTACACACGGGGGTTAATAGAACAAAAGGAGCGTATACATATGCATGCACTTTCACATAAGGAAAAGCACGTATGGGATGGAAAATCAAGGTTTTGGTCTGCGGTATTGGTCCAAGGTTTTGGTCTGAGGTATTGGTCTGAGGTTTTGGTCCGAGATATTGACAAAGGATCTAAGTATATAAGAAGGAGAAGATTAAAAGCCTAAGTGTGCAAGTAATGAATATCTTATGAAGAGAAAATATGCATGTTATGGGTTTTTGGTTCTTTTCTTGATTTGAGCTAAGGATGAACCTAAGCGGTTGATGATGGATTAGGATCATAAGACCATAAATGTATTATCATTATGTGGTTTGATCATGGATAATCTAGATATAAATGCTAACACATGTTTTATTCTGTAAATGTTATGATCTGGGTATGAGTGAAGTCTAGAATAGCTGTGAAGTTTTTAGTTAGTATTTGCAGATGTATACGATGGTTCGCCTTGGTCAAGGCACATATACACGTCGGTTCGGTACTTAAAAGTAGCGTATACATTATGAGATATGATGTTTGAAGTTACATTTGGTTCTGGTTGTTGATGTAGAGTTCTGGGTTCTGCTCTGTGTTTTGGTGACCATGTTCTGGTGACAGTGTTTTGAATGTTCAGATCGATTGATTGTGATTTGCATCAGTTTTGATGGGTTTTTAGTGATTGGTTGTATTGCAGTGGTTATTGAGATTAAGCTTCAATGTTGTTAATGGGTCTAGTATGAAAATTGGATGAAACGTGGCCTTCATGTTGTGTTGTTGTGTACCAGGAATATCCAGTCTAAAAATTTATGAAACGTGGTCCCTAGAGGAAGAGAGAAGGTCGTAGCCTTCTGTAGGCCAGCGCCTATGGTCTGGTAAACATATCAGGCAGTAAAAGAGCTAGGGGGTTCTAAATCCCTTCCAGTAGTAGCTGGAGAACGAATGAAGGTTAGAGCCTTCTGTAGGTCGACGCCTACATACTAGTAAACATATCGGCTAGTACAATAGCTAGGGGGTTGTATCTCCCTTCTAGTAGAAGCTGGAGAACGAGAGAAGGTTGCAGCCTTCTACAAGTGGGTGCCTATGTACTGGTATGAGCCTATGCTAGTACAAGAATGTAAACATGTTTTTATTATATTAAAAGAAGACAGAGATGACAGCAGCAGTTGGTTTTTCTCCCGCATTGGGTTTTCACCTTAAATCTTGGTGTTCATGTGTGTTGCTTATGTGTGATGGTTTATTCTTTTATTACTACACATGATTACTATTTAAATGGTCAATAAAGTATTGATTAAATTTCAACATATGATGAATTAACTGAATTATAAGTTCACTGGATATACAATGGTTGCCTTAAAGACAATTGCGTGCACACGCAAGTTCCCTTCATTGAAGTAGCGTATATAAATATGAGTATGAAATGGAAAAGTTATTGATTTAATAAATCCTGATTCATGCCCCCCCACCCCCCCAGTATTATTCCCAACAGTACTTCGGTCATATGTTTTTCTCTTAACCGCTCGTATGTGGGGACAATCTGTTATCACCCCAAAATTGATCAATTAGCCATAATTTATTAGATGAGAAAGTAACAACCATGTAGGGCCAATTTTACCATGGAAAAGTTTCACTGTGAGAAATTACTTAATAAACCACATTTGTTAAGTCATTTATAATTAAACCATGAAGAGATAATTAAATAAATCATATATAATTTTTTACTTCTAAGATAATTAATTAAACCATGTAATTAATATTCCTTGTCGCATTTGACCAATTATGAGAAATTAAATAGATAAATCATTAATTATCTTATTTTTCTCTAGGAAATTAATATAATCACTATTAGTTATTATTCCTTATCAAGTTTGACCAATCACTTAGGAATAATTAAATAAATCATTATTTTTATTATCCTTAACAATATTTCTTGAGATGATAAATAAATCATTTATTTATTTATTATTTCTAAATAAAAGTCTAAATATATTTTCCCTCCAAACCAAATATAATAAAATATTCCAAATGATTAATTCTAGAATGGGATTAATAATATTTTACTATTGCTCATTATTCGAGGATAACCTAATATTTTGTTATAAATAGAAGGGTTTTCCATTCATTATTGACTTTCGATTATTTTCATTGTTGCACTCATTGTTGCAGCTCTGATCATTATCATTGTCGCACACCATCTTCTTTTAAATTGAGTTCTGATTGAGCTCAAACATTCTGTTTGTCGGGTTTTAGACACTATAGAGGAGAGAGACTCTACAAACGCTGAAGACATTGAGGATAGACAAGAACCCATCCCATAGAGGGTGACTAGTAACATTATTTGTTCCCTTGAGAGGTGTTGTTTAATAAAATATATTCTTTATATATCTGGTTTCCATTGGATTATTGGAGTTATTTGCGCTTATTTTACTATTCCATCTTGTTGTTTAACTATGTCTGTGGCATAGATCAGGGCTTTGGCAAGTTTTCTTTCTATCATTTGCTACAGATATACATTATTTAACAACCATTTTTATTGTTAAGGTTGTTTGTCATCCACAACCTAAAGTAGTTTCTTTTCGTACACATTCAAGAAGAATTCTACATAACACTAATAGTGACATTATCTAATGTGTGTAATGTAACAATATGATATCCATGTATTGAATGATTGTTGAGCTTGTGGAATTCGAGGGTTTTGGAGTTAAACCTTAGTCAAAGTAAAATCTCTTAAATATGATTATTTGAGATTTGTGTCAAATTGTTAAAATTGTGAAAATGGAATTGCAGGGTTTTTGAGTTAAACCTTAGTCAAAGTAGAAATATCTGATATATGATGACTATATGATAATTTGAGATTTGTTGAAATTTGAGTCTTTGGTTTAGATTGATTATTGAACGAAAATCTAGGGTTTGCAACTAACCCTAGTGGTAGTTGGTCATGTTAGTGACTGATTGATGGTTGATTGAAATCTAGGGGTTCGAACTAACCCTAGTGGTAGCTGGTCAGGTTAATGACTATGTCGTGATTAATTTTGATTGATTCTTTTGTATGAAATCTAGGATTTGTATGAATCCCTAGTAAGATGTCTAACATATGAATTTCGAAAGGTTGTTAGATACTTTGTATATCTATATTTATGTGAATTGTTTCTAGGGTGTTCTATATGTTGAAGGAAGGTATACCATACCTTTGGAAGAAACATTGAAGCCCTAGGTGGAATGATAAGTTGTTATGAAGTAGTCTAGGATTTATGATAAAGTCCCTAGCAAGATGTTGAAGATTATATGTCTCTTGTTTATAATTAAGTTTGGGTATCTAGTATGAATAAAGTTGAAATGCTTCCGTGTTTTTGATATGCCTAACATCAGGCTTCTATAGATTTGGTTGTACTTTTTATTTGAGTTGTGTAGGTACACAATCTTGAACTTGGTGAAGATGCTCATTGCTGTGATAAGCATGATGAGGTTGATGATAACTTTGATGAAATGGTTGGAAGACATGAAAGATTCTCTGATGCCGAGAAATAAGAAGTTGATATCCCGAAGGAAGCATGAATAAAAGAGATCTCCCTAAGATTAAGAGGGAGTTTGGATAAAGAGGTGCTTCCTGGTTGAGAGGGAGGGCATAGCTTGGTATTAATTGAAGAATGAATTTCAGAGGATATCTTACTGCATGAGAAGTAGGAAGGAAAACATATGACTGAGGAATCTTTTGTCAAAGATTCAATTGATAGTCCTACTATGGAAAGTTGAGAAGCAACATCAAGTTGTCTAAAAGACCCCAAAGGTTTGTATTTGATTATGTAAATGTGAAAGTATATTATTGATTGGGGTTGTATTTGTACAAGTGAATCTCTCAAAGGATTTGATAGCATGTTGGTTACCAATCAGTTTGATTGGGAGAGATTGGTCATTCTTGTTCTGTTGGATCAAGGAGTGGAGGTGTTGTGGGTGAAGCATTGCCTCGGAGGACATCTGGCCAGCACATTGTGTTGTTGTCTAGAAGTTGGAAAGGTGTCGTTGGTAATTGAGTTATGTTTTACATACACACCTGGATTTTTGGGTTTATAGTTAGCAAGTAAGCCTGAGGGTACCTAAAGGGGCTGAAATATTGAATCCATCTTAGTCCCACCTGGATAGATTTCCCTGGTCAAGAATCTAGTCCATGGCATTGTGGTGCCTAAATTGTTGAGTGACTAGTTGGATAGTTTTCCCTGGTCAGGAATCTAGTCCATGGCATTGCAGTGCCCAAAGTTCTTCATGGTTCATATAGTTTGAGATATTCCATTGTATTTGTACATTATGAATACCTCCCTAGTTAAGAGGAAGTGTTGGAAAATGTAGCTATATTCAGTCTTCAATTATGTACTTGAGTCATTATGTAATGTACTTGTCAAAAGAATAAAGAAAGGAATTATTATTATTATTATTGTGATTTATTAAAGCATGGGTTTCATGCTTGGGTCACCATGTTTTAGGTCAAAGTCCCAAATGAAGACTTCTAGGATTTATTCTAAGTCTATAAGGTTATTTTACATTTAAAAGGGACAATTCTTGGGCTTTTGAATCATGTAAAAAGGTTAAGTATTCAGTCAAATATGAATTGTGTAACCTCTACACCATGTCGGCCTAAGAGAAGATCAAGTTGGTCTAAGGACCCTATTCGACCCCACAAGAAGCCTATAAAATGAAGGTCATTGAATTCATTTGGAGCATCATTCTCTCATCAAGTTTCAATTCTCTTGTAGCTCGAAGAAGTGCGAAAAACTCTTGTAACTGGGAAAAAGTGTGAAGTCTATTATCAGGAAGCCAAAGTGAATGCGAGTTTTGGGAAGTCTAAGGAGAAAGGAAAAATAAAAAATTTGTGCCTCTCTCTCTCTGTTTCATTTTTTGGATTGGGAGAACGAAATATCCTCAGTTTTGTTGTTGTCAGAAGTTGTGAGTTGTCATAAGTTGTTGCCCTAGTTGAAGTTGCTAGGAAGTGGTTGAAATTATGGGAGGCTGACATGATGTGGAGGGAAGGTCTATTCTTGGTCTAGGGTGAAGAGTCTCAAAGCATACTATTGAAAGGAAGAATTATCTTAACTGAGTTTTCCCTTCAAGGGGGGTTTTTCCTGGCATGTGCCTACATCTGATGTCTATTGTTTTATGTGCTACAGCTTTTGGCAATTGCTTGATGAACTAAAGAAAGAAGATATATAGAATTGTAATAATAAGAAACATCACAAGTAATTATCAAGATCAAGAAAATCTTTACTACCTTTCTGATTTTCTAACAAGTAAAAAGAACATTTTTGTGCATCATGTATTCATGTTTGATCCTTAGCATGGACCCCATAGTCTATATAAGTAAATTCAACAGAAAAAGTAAATAAAATATTTACAAGTTACAGGGGTATTACACATACTCTAAGTGTTGGATGAGTAAAGTAATTTGATTTTAGCTTTAAATTCACAGATTCAATCTGTATATATTCATTTTTTCAATTCAATATTTTAATTGCCATTTTTAACCATGTTTTCAAGTCAATATATATGTAGATAGTCATGTATATTTTTAAATAAGGTTCCAAATTCTTAATTTAATTATAAATAATTAGTAGGTGGATGTTAGAATTTAACCTCCACACAATATTCTAAAATATTCTTAGTAGTAGTCATAAATAAAAAATTGAGATTTATTTCGAATAGTTGTCATTTTTGTCTTTTAAATTAAATTTATTAATTGAAAAAAAGAAAAAAGACAAGGTATAAATTGAGTTATGGTTTTAAAGCATGTGTTATTGGTAACCATGGTATTTACAAAATAAATAATAAAATAAAAAAAAATAAATAAAATAAATAAATAAATAAAAATAAAAAAAAAAAATAAAAAAATAAAATAACACTAAAAAAATTTCATGATCTAGTGAGAATAAATCTCCATAATTAAAAATTTTGTTACATATTTTTTAACTCATATAATATTTCCTCATAATTAACAAAAAGCACATGGTAGCATGTCACTGCTTCTTTGCATAAATGAATTGTGTGGATATATAATTTTGTGCATAAAATAACTATAAAATTCTTATTATGTATACGCATTATCCAATATTACTACATCTTAACCATATCATTAAATTAATTATAATCACTTCAATGAACATTTAATTTATATAAGATTAGGGTAATTATAATCACTTTGTATCATAACATTCTATATTAAACTGTAAATTTGAAAATACCTACTCTTACAAAAAATGATTGAGTGTGCAATGTTAAATCTCAAAATAGTAAAATTATAATGTCAAATTGAACACTCAAAAGTGTTGAACTTTCAAAATAAAATACTACAATGTTATTGGTATTTTGCTAGTCCGCATTGGTAAATATTATAATGCTTTTGGTATTTTTCTCGTCCACATTGCTTTACTAGAAATAAAATAATATAATGCTATTGGTATTTTGCTCGTCCACATTGCTTTACCATCTATAAGTATGTACATTTCTAATGGTTGCACGGAAGCCACCTTTTACTTTTAAAATTTAATTTTAAAAAGATTTCAAAAATATATATTTCAAAAAAATTATTAGATTTTAATTTATTTATTTTTATATAACAAATTATCAAAAATTGGTCTTAAATGTATCTAATCTAGAACAAACAAACAAAAAAATATTTTAAAAAGATTTCAAACTTTGAATAAACATTATAAACCTACCAAATTCATTTTAAGAAAATTCCAAACTTTTAATAAAAACATAATTTCCACAACTTTCATTAAAATTTTGATCAAATTATTAATAAACATAATTATTAGATTCCTTTTATTTATTTCTATAAAAACTAATATTATCAAATATTAATCTTAAATCGGATCTTAAATGTATCTATCTAAAATAAACAAACAACAAAAAACATTTAAAAAAAAATTCAAAATTTAATAAAAATTTAATTTCCAGAATTTTAATTATATAAAATTTAATTCTAGAATTTTAATTTATATATATAATATCAAAAAATAATGTAAAATATGTATCCAAATTAAAAATAAGTTTTACAAAAATTATAACTATATAAAATCACAAATTTGTGATTCAAAATAATTTCTAAACTTTTTATAAAATTGTTTTTAAGTTATGATTAAAAAAAGCATTAAAAATATAGAATATGTATTTACTTAATAAAACATATAGTTAAGGCTATGGGTGCAAAACAGAGGGTTTCCATTTGAAAAAAGGAGTTGTTTTTAAATGTGATTTATGAAGTTATGGGCTGATTTTGACTATTTCTGAAGATATTGTGGTCAAATTTTGATTTGTATTGTTTAACGTGTTTTTTTTATTATGTTCAAATTTTGATTTGTATTGTTTATCCTAGTTTTTTTTTATTGCATATAGGGATTCAACATCCTAAAAAATCTCTAGACACTTTGATTATGAAGAGTCACCCATCAAACTTGTGATTTCAATGAATCCCTATCAAATTCTAAACAAACTTTTCAAAAAATCACACTTAAAAAATACTTGTTCGAAACATGTTTTAATCCTAGCATTAACTCAACAATTTCAACTTCGCACTTTTAAAGGATGCATTGTATTCAAACTTTGAAAGAATTTAGACTAGAAACTATCTCGTACAAAGAACATATATCTGAAAATTGACAATATTACATTCGCGAGAGAAAATTACAAAGGTTAGAATTTGGAATAATATTCTAAATTCGGGAGTAGAGAAGTGTCCACAGCCGAAAAAACATTTGTGAGGTGTTAAAGTTGTGATCGGAACTGTTGCTTTCTCTCAGGTGGCTTGTCGGAGTAGTTGCATTCTCAAAATCGTTCGGTTGATTGATTGGTATGGAATTTGAAGGTGAAGTGGGTGTTGATAGAGGGTAAGGAAAATGCCTCTTATGTTCTTCGAGGTCTGGGTATGGATATGGGTAGAGCAATTTGTACAATTTGTGAGAGGTTCTCTTCTCTTTCCCACTTTTTTTAGGTTAAGAAGCCATGGTCGTCCATGTTATCATCATAGAAACACACCAAAAGGGAGCAACTTTGCATGCACGTGAATGAGTTTGTGAGGGTTTGATGAATTTAATGAACATACACCGAGATCCAGTGAAAATCTACTATTAATCACCTGGAATTCGCCCGAAACACAGCTTGCCGAGGCCATAAATTTATTGAAGATGCCAAAAAACCCACATGGTAGGTAGAACTGTAGAAGGATGGGTTGTTGTTTGACATTTTTACAATATTCTACCAAATTCCAGCAAGAAATACAGTGGAAAAGGTTGTCGGAACCATCGAAATTAACTATGGAGGCATGCTAGGCAAAATCTTAAATTTGGTGATGATAGCTAAGTACTCTAATAATTCCTGAGGCATCTACATGGGAGGGCTAACGGGTGGACAAAACACCCTTTGGGTTCTGCACCCTATCGCCTTCAATGAGGCCCTTCTGGAGACCGGGTCCCATCCCTCCTCAACGATAATGAAACGAAGCTCTACAACATTAACATCCATTTCCTCGCTTGACGTCTAGCTCCCGTTTGCAGTTAATGTTTGTTTCCTCGCTTGTCGTCCAACTCCCATTTGCAAGCCAGCCCACTGATTACAACACAATGGCTCACCTAACTCACACAACCAGACACTCGCTGAAGTGATAGGTTGCCCTCCTTCACCAATGGCCACTTGTGAACTGTATACGGATTAAGGGTTCAAATTTCAAATTTGAATTAGCAAATCCATTAGAAAATTAACCGGAGCTGGGGAGTAAATTTTCTCTATAATTGTTGTGTATAGTCGAATTATCCTCAAATCTGTCACACATGGCAGGTCACACAAGACCTGATTCGTGTTTGAGCTGTTTCCACTGGAAACTCCATCTCGTCTCATTCATTTTCATTCTTCCAAGCTATGAAATAGGGGAGAGTTGTTTTCATTCTTTTGTGCAAGAAAATAAGGAGAGTTGCTTTCATTCCGTCAAGCAAGGAAACAGGGGAGAGTTTCTTTTATTCCGTCAAGCGAGAAAACATGGGAGAGTTTCTTACTATTTTCATAAATTTTCCAAGAAATTATCCTCAAATTTTTTGTGTGTGGTAGGTCAGAAAAGGCTCGATTCATGTTTGATATTTTGTCGTCAAAAGGTCCATCTCCTCTCATTTCAATTTCAATCCATCGAGCGAGGAAACATGGGAGAGTTTCTTTCATTCCATCGAGCAAGGAAACAGGGGATATTTGCTTTCATTCTATTGAGCGAGAAAACAACGGAGAGTTGCCTACTATTTTCACAAATTTTTTGAGTGCATTTCTCTTCTGCCAAGTGAGATAGTGTTACCATTTGCAAAGGTAAATTTACTATTTTTTAACAAATTGTATGCATTTTCTACAAGTTATCTGCAATTATCTGCATTGTTTTTGCTCTGGGATGTTGTTCCAGGGAGTGTTCACAACAATGACAAGCGAGTTTCCATGACAGTGACCGATGAGTTGCTGCAACAATGACCAATGAGTTTCCTCTATGTCACTTATCTTGGTTGACATTGCGGCAACTCACTGGTCACCATTGCAGAAACTCATTTGTCACCATTGTTTGTAATTTGTTGGTGGGCTTCATGAATTGTGGGCTTCATGAATTCTTTGGTATTACTTCCAAGTTTGTTTCATCTAGTTTGCTTTAAATTTTTTGTTGGTTTATTCCTTTTCATTGTCTTGTCATCTAGTTTGGCTCAACATCAAACTTGGGTATTCTTTGAACCAATAAACATCAAAGAATATAAAAAATTAAAAGTGAGCTAATTGAACCAATTGAACTAACCCTCATAACTTTTATATATAACATTGGTTGTAAAATTAGGTATGTATATTTAGACATAATAATGTGAATTCAAATCAAAATAAAAAGATCTTCCTAAAAAAATTGTTTTTAATATAGAGTCATCGATAACCTAATTATCTTGATACCTACTCTAATATAAATTCCATTATGATTTTATTATTCCTCTTTTACATGTGTTTTTATCCTCCATTCAGGTGTAAGTACTTCCATAGGAGTCTTCCTTTTCCATAAATACATTGTTTCATTTTCATATTGAATATTGTTTTTATCCACCATTCAGGTATAGGTATTTCAGGTGTAGGTACTTCCATAAGAGTCTTCCTTTTCCATAAGGACATTGTTTCATTTCAATATTTAATGTTGTATTATTGAAGTAACTTCACAATGGTTTGAAGCTTCTAAAAAACAAATATAGAGAAGACTAATAAAATTGAGTAAAAGAGCATGGAATTAGTGTGCCATAGAAACAAATGAGAAAAATCTTATTTTTATAATTTCTAATTGAAAAAATGATGAGACATATCCATCATCCAACAATTCTCATATTTCTTATAGATAAGACCACGAATACTTTTATTTATTCATATTTACCTTATGCATCCATTGGAAAATTCATCATCTTTACAGAATTAAAGAGGAAACAAGAGTTGCAAAGATGAGCTATCATGTTAACCTGGTGTGGGAGGACCTATCATGTTAATATGAGTTATCATGTTAAACCTAGTTTATTGATAAAGTGTTAGTGGTGTTGTTCTATTATTCATTGTTACAGTGGATGTTATCCTATTAGCGGAAACTCAGTGTTACAGTGGCTGCAACTCACTGTAACAGGGAGTTGTCGCCACTGTAACAGTGAGTTGCATCCACTATAATAGTGAGTTGTAGCCATTGTAATAGTGAGTTTCCACCATTATAACAGTGAGTTGCAGCTACTGCAACAGTGAGTTGTTGCAACCTTGTTTTAACAATATAATAATATTTCATTAAATTGTTTTCTTCATTTGAAGATGGTGCAAAAGTGGACACTAATCATCCAAGTTTGGTGTCATCCAAACCCAAGCCAAGCATGGACTAGATTTGTGCTTAATAATGAAGCACTAATCCAATTCTATCAAAATAGTAGAGAAATAACTGCAACAACCACAAACAATGAAGCCTATTATGTTTCCCTAGTTGATAGGCTAAGAGAATAAAGGAATTATGGTGCAAGTGGCATTGTCACTTACACCAATTCAAAGTTGATAACCAATCAAATGATTGGAATTTACCAAGCCAGGAAAAAAAACAATAAATAAATAAATAAAATTAAAATTAAAATAAATAAAAATTAAAATTAAATTAAAATAAAAAACAAAATAAATAAAATAAAATAAATAAATAAATTTGAAACCCCTCCATAAACAAGTCAAAAACATTGTTGCGCAATTTCAAAGTTTTAACATAACTTACTGATCAGATGTCCAAAGGGTTGTTGATGATATACTTAATGAAGAAGCATCTAATGGACACTGATGTGCAAGAAATGTGGAGGGGCCAGCATGTGCTCCACTAATTGTCATTGACAGGCATCGATATATGTGGCTTGTCAATAAATGGATTGTTATTGTGATTTCTATTGGGGTTATTATGATGGGAGTCCTATTATGGGGTTCTTATTTCTTGTGATAGATTGTAGCATCATAAACAGCGATTATGTCCATCATTTTTAATGTAGTTATATGAACTCTGTTTTTTAAAGATGGGCTCACTTTATTTTTTGGTACTTTTTTATATCTCAACACGTGTATGTAAAAAATGTATTTTTCAGACAATGCTATTAATGGAACTACATTGTGACTACAATTCAGATGTCTCATTTTGATTATAGTTTAGTTGTGTCTAATACTTCATTTCAGTTCAATTGTGTCATTTTCATTACAGTTCAGTTTTGTCTATCTGTTGGAAACACTACGAAGGGTGGGGGAAGAATCACCATTTCCTCTTACAAACGTTATTTTATTAATTAAGACCACTTTAAACAGAACCCAAAATGAACAACAAAATAAATATTTTTATTATCAAATTGAGGACTCCAAAAGATGTTACAAAATGAGACCTTAGAATGCCTTCAATACCTCTTCACATTTCCAAATTCTAGTAACATTCATTCATTCATTATCCATGAGTAGCACATGAAAAATTTATACAAGTCTCTAATAAAAGTCTAATGATATCGAATTCTTAAAGAAGCCCCTTCAATAACAAATTATGTGAGATACCCTTGGTTACAAGCCAACCAAGATTGCTTATAAATCAGTCACAATTTTCCCTTTATATATGGTTAAATGCAGCCTGCAATTGTGATATCTTGCATTTTTCCAATCCATAGATCCTACCTCATTTAAGGGACATAATTATATTAATATCCAAACAAAAAATTCAATTGTTGTGAATTTATCCATTATCAACATCTACAGCCACAAGATCAGGTGATTTGAATTGAAGCACATTCTAACATACATGACAGCAACAACAACTAAGCTTGCAAACAGTGAAAATAATATGAACAACCTGCAAATCAATGAAGTTAACTTGATAAATTATAATATGCATTCAAGGATAACTAATAAACTACAACCAATAATTTTTAAGACAAGTAATTTAAGGAGTGAGTGTAATGTTGCATGGGCCCACAAAGTTGCATGTAATCAAACATTAAATTATTGTGATGGAAAATCTCCCCTCACCATGATAGAAATGAACAGCTAGTGCCAAATGGTTATAAACCATTGAGGAAACACCTGATTTTGTACAATGGAAACATATATCTCCCCCCTGATAACGACAGCAACGAAGGGTCATTGCCAAATGGGCGGCAACTGTTGCAGCAACACCTGATTTCGTACCATCGTTGCAATAGAAGACGTTGCGTTTTATTACTGGACTCATTACCTCAACTCTTCCATTGTAATGTTCTCCCACATTCAAACTATTGCAGAGAAAAAACACAACCATATCCACACTGAACTCTAAATAAATATGGGAGGCTCAAGATTTCACAGAGAAGGTAGCGAAGAATTGTTAGACGAATTTCTATGTGTTAAACCTTTTTCTGAACAAGCGGGCTAGATAGAGTATATTCACAGTTTTCAAGGGTATGACGATGGCATAGCTCTATAATTTGACATGTACTACAGGGAGGGTAGATATGAGGTAGCAGGGATAGTGGTGCATGCGACAAAAGAAGAAATTACGAAAGCAACAGGGTTACCCTAAACGAGAGAATAGTAGTTTGCGCCCAAAAACCCCAACCTAATGTTGTGTGGCGATTCCTTGAGGCAGGTGAAGAGCTAAGGAAGATAAGAACATGATTTCACAAGAGGGAATTCCCAAAACCCTAGAAATATGTTTAATTCCTTGTCTAGAGATTTTTCATGTGTGAAGGAAGATATTTCATTATTTATTACCAGCACATCCGGTTGTTAGACCACTTGCATCATGGAAGGTTGGTTAACATGCCTTTCTTTCTTGCAAAAAACCTAGAGCATATTATCCGATCTATGCATAAATCAAAGCGGTAATTCAAAATCCTGTCCCACCATTGCCTCATTAAACTTTTGGTGGATGCTACGCTACAAAGGGAAGGGAGGAATTGGGATGAACTATTTGGAAGGTTATTGCATGTTGAAGCTGCTACCCCGCCAGAGGATGCCATAAAAGCTGCAACTCTACCACATGACCCCCTAGCTGCAAATCCACCCCATTATCCCCTAGTTGCAACTCCACCCCATGACCACCCAGCTACAAAAATTCCAACATAACCATTCCATATGGAAACCAAGCCGCCCAGTGTTCAAACTAGGGTTTCTAAGGATTTTGTTGCTAAATACCCACAAAAAGGAGACAAACAAGATGATGATGATGATGATGAAGTAGAAATATTGGGGAGTAAACCTACCACCATGAGATTGAGAGCATACGAGAAATGCCTAGCAGTAGTGCCAAAATCCAAACAGAATAGGAGAAAGCGATGTCGCTTTGCTCCAATTCCTAAAACCCTCCCTATTGTTACAGAAGAAACAACAAAAGAGCAAGAGCAAGATCATCCACAGGATGTATTGATGGAAGGAGTCATGGAGAAAGGATGAATGCAACAAGGATTCATGGAAAAAGGTTTAGGCCACCTTGCTGACACAAAATAACAAGTTAATAAGGTTCCCTCTCCTGATTCTGACTATGAGTACATATGAGGAGTAGTCGAATGGTACAGAACAGAGGGCCTTGCCTCAATTTCAATTTTGTATGGGGATGATGTGGAGGATGAACCAACTTGACCACCAGAATTTTCCTCCAAAACTGAGGAGGACCAACCAACTTCACCACCAAAATTGTCCTCCAAAAATGAGGAGGAACAACCAACTGCACCAGCAAAATTATATGGGGATGATGAAGAGGACCAATGAACTGCACCACTAGAATTGTATGGGATAAATGAGGACCAACCAACTACACCACAAGAATTGTATGGGGATCATGAGGAGGACCAACCAACTGCACCACAAGAATTGTATGGGGATTATGAGGAGGACCAACCAATTGCACCACTAGAATTGAAAAGAAGCACGTTGGAATAGTAAGTACCACTACAAATCTTCCTCTATATATTTCATTGTTAAGGATGAATAGGATTCTCCGGATGAAAAATAGGAAACTACAAATAAAAGTTAAAACCCTAACAGATGAGTTGAGACAAAAGAAACTTCTGATAGATTAAATTTTTTGGCCCAAGCTACAGAGTCCCTACCCATTAGTGTCATAGATATACCTTCTCCAGGGGTCCAAGAAAATATACCCCTTGGATAAAAATAGATTGATGACATTGTTATGAAAATAGAGGACCAGCAGCCAAAGATTAAATTTACCAAAAGCACAGTTGCACAAATAGAGGAACGTGAATCATAGATGAAACTAACAAAAGAAACAGTTGTACAAATAGAGGAACAGGAACCAGAGATGAAACTAACAGAGGATCAGGAACCAAATATAAACCTGACCAAAGAATTTTTTTTGCAGACAGAGGATGAGGAACCAAAGGAAAGATTAGTCTTATGTATACCCTCTTATAACAAAAAAATAATACCTTTCCATTTGCACGAAAACTTAATTCGTGACCTTTTCAAGAAATGGGAAGAATATATAAACAAATTTGAAGGAGAACATAAAAACACAGTTGTTGAGTTTCAAAGCAAGGTGAACAAGATGGAGAATGATAAGAAACAACTCAGACAGATAATGGATGGTGTGCTTAGCTTATGGATCATTCAACCAATTACAACGTGTACTTGACAGAAATATTGTTGATGTTTAAAATTAATGCTATCATCAACAATAAGCCTTTCCAGGTTTAATAGAGACATGGTTTCATATGTAAGGCCAGGAGGTAACTCCTCAAATGAATTGTGTTTTTCCATTAAGGTTGATCATAGATATATACAGGAGGGAGAGACTCTTGGGCTTCATCTCCCAATATATCTTCATATTCCTATTCTCCTTATCTTTTGTTTACACTATTTTACACATATTCACCCAATCCCAATGATTAGGTGTCAACATTCCCCCCCTTAATATGAATGGATATTGGTGATTCCAAGCATCATTCTAAATATTTTGAACTTTTCTCTTCCAAATGCTTTGGTGAAGATGCCTACAATATGCTCATTTGTGGAACAATGGCATAAATGTATTGTCTTGGCCTCAACATGATCTCGAATCAGATGGTGTTTTGTATTGATGTGCTTCGTTTGATCATGGAACATTGGGTTTTTGGCCAAATTTACTGTAAAAGTGTTGTCAATCATGAGTGGAGTTGAATGCACTTGTTTTATTTGCAAATATTCCAGAATTTTCATGAGCCATACAATTTCCTTTGTTTCTTCAGTTTTTGCCACATATTCTACCTATGTTGTGGAATCTGCTAGAACTGGTTGTTTGCATGATCTCCAGGAGACAGCTCCTAATCCAAGACTCATAAACCTGAACTAGATACCCAATTTTCTGTATATACATCGAAGTCTGAATCAGAGTATCCAATCAAGCTGAAGTCACCCACCTGTGTATACTGAAGTCCAAAGTCTTGAGTTCCCTTCAAGTACTTTATAACTTTTTTTGCAGCTGACCAATGTCCCTCACAAGGCTTTTGCATAAACATGGAGAGGAATCCAACAACAAATGAAATTTTAGGTCTCATAGTAGTCAATTAATTGAGACTTCCTACAAGCTTTCTATACTTTTTTGCATCCTCAAATTCTTTTCCTTTAGCGGATGTGAGCATTAAGTTTTGTTCCATTGGAGTAGTCAAAGGATTGCACTTAGCCATTCCAAACTTGTTCAACAAATCTCCAATGTATTTCTTCTGAGAGAGGAATATAAACTTCGGATGTTGAGTTACTTCAATACCAAGATAGTAGTGAACATACCCCAAGTCTATCATTTCAAAACCTTTCCTCAATTCCTTGTTTATGGATGCAATATAGCTCTCATTGTTCCATGTCATCAAAAGATTATCTACATGCACCACAAGATATACAAATTTTATTCCAACTTTCTTAACAAACAAAGTTGCATCATCAAGATCACAATGTTTGAAGTTGAGTTTCAAAAGATGCTCAGTTAACTTCTCGTTACCAGACTCGTGGTGCTTGCTTGAGGCCATACAAGGATTTTACAAGCTTGCATATTTTATGTTCCTCACCCTTCACAACAAATCCTTCTAGATGGGACATAAAAACATTATCTTTCATATTTCCATTGAAGAAAGAAATTTTTACATCAATTTGATGTACTTTCCAACTGTTCTGAGCTGCCAAGGCAAAGAGTGTCTGGATGGTAGCCCATTTTGTTGTGGGGGAAAAAGTCTCCTCACAGTTGACCCCTTCCTTCATTGCAAAACCTTTTGCCACAAGCCTGGGTTTGTGCTTGTCAAATGAGCCATCAGCTTTATACTTGTTCTTGTAGACCCACTTGTAGCCTATTGGTTTGGTTCCCAATGGAGGATCAACCATCTTCCAAGTGTCATTCTTTATCAAGGAACCATACTCTTTTTGCATCACTTATTTCCATTTATCGTGAGAAGTGGCTTCTTTAAAGGAAGTTGGTTTAAAATCTAAAGACAAATTCAGTCATAATCATAAGAAACATCCATATAGACAGGTGAATCAAAATCGTCTATATCACCTCCATTTTGATTGGTTGAACTTCGTGTTCCTATCTTTCCAACCTCATTAGGATGAACACTTTCAAGTGTCTTTGTCAGCCATTTTGGAGGACCTTTCTTATATGTCCCAGACTGCTCAATTTACTAAATTTGGGTTGAATCAATATTGAGTCTCCCAATTTTGTCAATCACATCACTCAAAGTGTCATCAGTGGTTGGAGCTTCATGTGGGGGAGAGATTTCTTCAGAAGAATATTCCACAAATTGATCTAGTATAGGAATCCCCCCTTCAAGATGTGGAATCTCATTATCAAATTCTTGAAAATACTTGGCATGTCTGAATCTATCCAAGCGAGCAAGTTGCCGCTCAACTTTATCAGCCTTGTAAAATTCAAGAAAGATCACATCTCTAGACAATACAAACTTCTTATTGACTTCCTCATAGAGATGGTATGCTTTGGAGGTATTTTAATACCCCAAGAAGATACACTTATGACTCCCTGCACCAAGTTTTTTTCTTTTTTCCTTAGGTATCAAGGCATAGCAGGTGGAACCAAAGACCCTGAGATGCTTTACCTAAGGAATGTGGCCATACCACATTTCATAAGGAGTCATGTTTCTAATAGCATTAGACAGACACATATTCTTTATATACATAGCACATAGAACAACATCAACCCAAAATATCAATTTTACATTCTTGAAAAATATAATGGAACGTACCATATTTCAGATTGTCCTATTCATTCTTTTAGCTACTCTATTTTGTTGGGGATTATAAGGCGCAATTGTTTGATGTTTGATCCCATGTTGGCAAATATAGTTTTCAAATTAATTTGAAGTTATTCTTTTCCATTATCAGTGTGAATAGAGCCAATATGATATTGTTTATTATTTTCAATCCATGCATGAAAGTTCTTGAATGCTTGAAAATCATCATATTTGTTCTTCAATAAATAAACCCAACACATTCTAGTGTAGTCATCAATAAATGTCATCATATATTTATCACCATCTTCAGAAGGAACAGGCATTGGGCCACATAAGTCTGAATGAATGAGTTCAATTTTTTTATGTGCTTTGGAATGAGAATCATGAAAATATTGTTTGCTATGCTTTCCTAGAATATAAGCATCACATTACTTAAGTTTCCTAGGAATTGTAGGCAAACAAGTAACACCATTTTTCTTCAACAAGAGAAGGTTGTCATAGTTCAAGTGTCCAAATATAGCATGCCATTAAAGACTTGATGGAAATGTACCTTCATCATAATGAGAACTGTATAAGAAATTTTGTTCGTAAGCAGAGGTTCCTTGCATCTTCATAAATCTTTCTTCTTTTATCCCTGTCATGACAAATGAGCCATTTGATGATTTTCTGACCTCAACCTTGCCATAAAACATATGAATTGAGTGTCATTGTTAGTGGATGTGGACCAAAGACAACAAGTTTCTCCTCGGATCTAGGAGATATTTAAAATCATGCATAATAAAGTATGGAAGACCAGGAAGTTTGAGCTTGATGGTAACAAGCACTCATGGCTTGAGTTTTGATTTGTCTGCAAAGTATACTGCTCCATTAACATTGTTTGTAAATTCTTTAGAACAATATCTTCTAAAAGTCAAGTGGCAAGTTTC
Organism: Pinus taeda; assembly: GCA_000404065.3. Classification (NCBI taxonomy): domain Eukaryota; kingdom Viridiplantae; phylum Streptophyta; class Pinopsida; order Pinales; family Pinaceae; genus Pinus; species Pinus taeda. The sequence goes on along the minus strand of APFE030138465.1, from coordinate 230,417 downwards.
CCCTAAATCAAGAAACCAATTATTTTTACAAGAAGTAATTGAAGCATTAAATAAGTCTTGAGTTACTCCAATATTACAATGTGCCACAACATAGTGAGCAGATTCTGGTGCTTTACCTTTCCCTTTGTCATTAGTTTTACCTTTGGCTTCATTTCCTTATAGCTCAATTCTTTCCTAAGGCAACCTACATGAAGATGCATCATGTCCATCTCTATTTCAACATATGCAATGAAGATCAGACTTTTCTCCTTGGAACTATCTATTCTCCTCCCCCCCCCCCCCCCCCC
>APFE030138465.1:211893-229712 GCA_000404065.3 Pinus taeda | reverse complement strand
TTATGCTTAAAAATTAGAAAATAATGTGCATATGCTTATACCTAACAAGTGGGATGAGATTGTTGACATGTGTAGGTCAAAAGGAAGCTTCTAAAAGACCCTTATGTGGCCTCCCAAAACCAAATTCGAATTTGAGTGGAGAAGATCATGGAATCATGAGGATATGTGTCTCATTTCCTATTTGTATTGAAACTCTAAGAAGACATGTGTCTTATCATTTCCTATTTTGATTGTAACTCTAGAGATATGGGGAGAGATTCATGCTCATTAATGAGATAACTTCTCATCTTTTTGTATAAATAGAGGAAGTTTTCTCCTATCATTTTCATGTGTAAAATTGGAGTTATCCTCAAGCTTTGAATACAGAAATAGATTGTGGCACCTTACTCATGAATGTTCCTTCATTTTGACCTGGTTTTGTTTACATATGGAGCATCTCGATTTACCATCTCTCACACTTTTAGATAAGTTACCTAAAATGTGTGAGATTTAATTGCTTTTATAGATTAAAGTTCATTTGCTTTCTTAGTATTAGTTTTAGAATGACTATGTAATCTTTGCTTTTCTAAAAACATTTCAACGGGAAAAATTTATGTATTTTCAAATTGCATTAAGTTTGAGGCAACAACTCATAGTTTTTTAGTTTCCTTTCATGTTTTGTTATTTACTTTCTTAGATCAAACTAACAATTCATTGTATAATTGAATAAAAGATCAGGCCAAGAAGGTGACTTCAAATTGGGTGATTGAATGTTCAACCTATGAAATCATTGAGCTTTACTTTTTCGTGCTTTTATATTTCCTTTTAAGATCCTCATTTAATTGCATTAACTGATATTCCTAAAGATCATTCTAAGAAATTGATTTAATCATATTTCAAGATTGAATGGTTGAATATTTAATACATGCAATCACTGAGTTATTTTCTGCACACTTTACTTACTTTTCTAGGACATTAGAAGTTAAAGTATAAATAGTTGCTTACACATCATCTCAAGAAGGTAACACTTCATAATTGAATGCTGGAAAAACTAAGTATACATTAGTTATTTTTTATTTCACAGGTTAGTTGAATTTCATTTTCATTTTTTGATTTCATAGATTAGATGAATTGGTTTTTGTTATTTTGTAGTTAGATTGATCTAAACTGAAAGAAAATTTCTAGCACATATAGTGCACACATGCTTCACAAGTTTATGAAACCCCTGGGTTGACAAATTAAATGACAGGCAATCACTTTGCCCCAACATTTTGGCGTCATTGCAAGGGAAGTGTGCATAAGAACTAGCTTTCACTTTAGAGTGTATTTTATTTGTTTTTGTTTTTACTAACCATTTATGGACAAAGGATCTAGAATGTAGCACAAAGACTACATTGAAGGATGGTATCAAGAAGCGGTTACACCACAATATTCATCAATTCTTCAAGAGATCCTTGCGGCAAATCTAATGGTCAAGTTGATTTCGCATATCCTTACAAACAATCAAGTACATTTTTCAAGTTGGGATATAAGCATTTCAAAAATTCTAATCCGTAAATGGCTTCATTGGAAGCATGAATATACTTAAAAAATAAAAATAAAATAGTTTTTGGAGAGATAGGAAAAATAAAAATAATTTTTTATAGTTTTTAGGATAAATTTGATGTTTTGTGGTGCAGTAAAAACCATCCATCTACTAACCCTTGGTAGGAAATATTTGCAATAAAACAAATGATTGAGAACAAGGAGTGGAAGCGAAGATCACAAACAACAATTTAAGGTATGAGATCAATCCTTTTCATTTTATTTTTGCAAAATTTACATAGGAATCGATTGATTAAATCTTGACTATGCTAACAGAATAAAAAAAATCTCAAGTATGCTTTCCTTCTACACTTCATGTGACCTGGAGGATCAGAAAAAGAAATTGTTTTGTTAGTATATCATAAAAAAAAAATATTTAGCTATAGAATGCAATTTGGTAGCTAATTTATGTTTTTATCATTTCATTTGATTTAGTTTTACAATAAACTTTAAAATTAAAAAACAAAAAAATTGTTTTGTTTAATGAAATATATATGTATATTTTTAAATTTTTGAAAGTATAACATATATAATTTTATTAACAAATCAATTAAAAAAAATTAATTAACAAAACACATTCTTCAATACCAGCTGCATGTATGGTGACTGTAAATCTGCTGATAAACTCCAATTTAATTTGCAACTAAAAAATGTTGTAGCAGTTTTAAACACCAAGAGTTCTAGGAAAAACGGTCAATTGGGGGTTATGATTGAAAGTCAAAACCTCTGAAGAATGCTACAAGACTTGAAAATCCATGTACAAAAATGATGATCCTTACCTTTGTAATGAATGAGTTTTCTGTGGGGATATAAAAATGATGCGGTTAGATTTCTTGGGCAGATCTTTGGATCGGTAACTTCATGATCAAAACACACTGGTTTGATTTCTTCAAAGTGATGTCCCATCTTTTATCTCATTCCAGATTTCAAGTCCCCCAGAATTTCCCATAGGACGATTGATATAGTTAGATCTTCCCTTTTCCTTTACTGGAAGACATCTACGCAGCCATAAGCCCAACCTTCAAAACCTGCAAATCAAAACCACCAGAAATTGATTTTGGTTGCCGGAACATTTCCAGAAAACGTAATTATTTTGACAAATGATTTTAAAACACGTTTTCTGAATAAACCAGGGCAAATTAGCAAAATCCAAGACGTGGGTTTTTTCCCAAACAGGCGCAATTAGGTAACTTAAAAACTAATTTTTATATATACATAGTGAACGGTTTCAGCGAGGAGAAAGAATGCTGGGAAAAGCCTTCTTATCCATTCACCACCAATAGAATTAATAAAAAGGTCCTGACAAGCTAACTGCTCAACCTCACATCAAAACCTGCAAATCCAACCACAGCAAGTGATTTTAGTTGCCGAAGCATCACAAAAAACGTAATTGTTTTAACACACGATCTTAAAACACAAATTCTTAGCAAACCTAGCAAATTAGACAAACCTGCGACATGGGTTTTCTCTGGAACGGGGGCAATTAGGTAACACATGAGTGATTTTCTAGATTTTGCAACCGTTTAGGAGAAATCCAAAATTGATTTTTGCAAAAAACGTAATTGTCACAAAGCGTAACTGTCTTGACACCCGATTTTAAAACCATCTTCTGAGCAAACCATGGAAAATATGAAAAAACTGGGACATGGGTTTTTTCCAGAATGGGATGAGTATAATAACCCAGAAACTGTTTCCTCATTTCCAAACTTTTCGGGAGAAAATCGTGGTTCTTCAGGAAGGTATTTGGTAACTACGTGAGAAAAAAAACAATTTTTATTAAATGCTCAGAAAATTGTGTTTTAGTATGCCACGTTTCAGGTGGGAAGAATTCAAATCAAATTTTGTTCAAAAGCTTGCTGATTTCTCAACTCAAATAGGCAGACACCATAGACTCACAGGTCAACACGTGCACAAAAATCATTGCTGTAATTCTGGGTTGGAGGTTGAATATACAATTTGAATGAGCAATTTGTTTATTATTTTGTATTGTGCTAATCATAGCTACTTGTATGCACTTGGTTTCTAAAATTTTGTGTTTGGTTCATCATATGTCACCCTAAATCTGACTTTATCACCGCAAAATCCGAGTATATTTTTCTTTTACTATTCCTAGAAAGAAGAGCTACTTTACCTCGTATATAAACAGCATTGGACCATTTCTTTTCACATATAAACAACCAACAGATGCGCATATGATCTCTACATTTCTGCACAACATTTGATCCATGCTGCCTTAGATGCCTCTTAATCAGCTCCCATTCAGATCAGATAGTTATGGTGCCACATAGTTACGAGATTTTGCTAAAAGGTGCAAGTGGTGACAAGTTAAAAAAAAGGTTAAATTTGTTGTTCGGCATGTTATTTTTGCAGCAGAGGTGACAATTCAATAATGGCTTACAGAACAATTGGAAAATTATTTAGACGATTTCTGAACATTTGGCATTAATATTGTTGTTGTGTATTTTTCTATGAAGTTTTAACTTGCGGAGCACAACAAATCTTTGTGATGCCAATCGTTTTACTAAGCACAGTGCATGAAGTCATTCGACAACAGGGAGTTAATTTATTTTTTATGGTTATTTCTTAAAAATGGATTGTTATCGATATCATGAATTGGACTGAATATAACACTTTTGATTTTTCTTAGTCTGTTTCATTTGACATTTTGTGTAAGAATCAGAAAGGAACTGATCATTTCTTTTTTAACACACTTATGTTCTTTATGTCAAGTTTTTTTGCAGGTTTGGGATGATCGAATGATCATTGAAGAGAACTAATTGTGTGCACAGTTGGTCTTCAAAGTACCGATTCCATGAGAAACATAAGAACAAGTCCATCTCCATATCCATCAAAACCATTACCTTTCCTCCCTTTTGAATTATAAATGCAACCAAGCAATTCAAAGCAAGCCATAGTTATTTTTCCCAACAAGAGTCAGTGGTTCATTTTCCTTTATTCACTTACACTTTCTACCTGACCCACAAATAAAAGAAATAAGCTCACTTACATGCTTATTTCCCATTGTCATTATTATTTTCCATTGTCATCTTCCATTTTCATTTTTCCTTTCCTATCCTTTTCATTTCGCAAATAAACCCTGCTTCAATGCAAATCATTGAGTACATAGTCCTTTGAGTCTAAAATCCTTGCAAAAAAACACCTTGAGGTTTGCATGCCTTAATGGCAAGTCCTCATGCCGATGAAAAATGGGAATACATTAATGTCCCTTGTTCATTGGATCTTCTAGGTATTCGACAACAGCGAAATTATTCGTACCTAGCAAGATGTGTTTGGGCGTCATGACTCTCATTGTCATCAATGGTGGGAGTTCTCGTGTTGACTAGTGGCATCCATTAATGGCCACTAATTCAACAATTTCCTGCTATGTTCGACATCATAACATCTATTCACATAGCAGGAATTGTGCCAATGAGTTTTGAAGACATGAAGACTATCATTTTCAGCATTTTTGAGAAAATATAGAAGACATGCAGCTGCAGAATCAACTGACAGCTACAGAATCAAATAACAGTTGCGGAATCATATGGTAGCAGCTGAATCAGCACCATTCCGTAGCAGATTCAGAAAGTTTCAATAAAAGCAATAAAAAGTCATCTTGACTCTTTTCTCCATGACTTGTCTAACCACTTGAAGAAGATTATGATCAGAATTTTGCAGCCACCACACATACAGCTCATCCATTTTCAAAGGGTAAGTTAAGGTACGTCATTTTCTAACTTTTTTGCTATAGAATTCCTTCAAAAGCTAGAATGATAATTTTTGGAGAAAAACATTTCTCTTCCTCATCTCATAAATTTGCCAATATCATCAGCTCGGGGGGGATACATTCATATTCATATTTTTCCATATTCATATCACATTCAAAAGCCCAGATACTTTAAAAAGATATTAACTATTACATTATTGTTATGAGCATACAAAGGCTTTTCAAAAGTTCTGAAAAGATAATTGGATACAAACACAATCATGGTTGTCACGTAAGAACCAACTATGATGCAATCCAATAAAGATATACTTTGCAACAGTAATCAAATTATCATTATGCAAAGTTCAAAGATAAAAAATGAAAGTAACAACAAAATATGGTTGTAACACAAGAACCAACCATGTTGCAATTCAATTAAAAGACTTTGCAGAAGTATGAAGCTATCAAATGATATCATGCAAAGTTAAGCCAAAGCTCAAGGATAAAAAAAAAAAAATGTAATAGATTGCATGAGGACATGCAATAGCTTCAATTGGGGGGTATGTTGGGCCTTGAAATTTTCATTCACTTCCATTACATTTTCACTTATATTTCCATATTGTCATCTTCACTCCACCTCCATTTCATTACATTTACATCCATTTCATTACATTTACCTTACCATTATCATTATTGGGTCACATTTATGTTTTTCCAAACTTTATTAATTCTTAGTATTTTTAAGTGAATTTATGGTTAAAACTTAGAAAATAATGTGCATATGCTTATACCTAACAAGTGTTGAAAATGGCAACAAGAAATGCTAAAAATAACACTACTATAAATAGTTGTTGAAGTACCAGTGCTAAATTGAGCAACAAGGAATGAAAAATGGAAGTGTTAAAAATAACATTGTTATTTTTAGCAGTTCGGGATGGATTCCTATTTTAGTCATTCCCTAAACTAAAATAGTGAAGTAAAATTTGAATTTGATCTTAGCAGCTGTTTGAAAAATAATTAATTAATTCACCATGAGTTAATTAGTTGTGAGAAATCAAACATGAAGTCTTTGTGAGGACATGCAACAGTTTCTCCATTGATTGAGTAATTTATTCATCAGTTAAAGAGATAAGGATGAGTTGTAATTAGTTGGCTTAGTTAACTGAGTCAAGTCCAGTTAGATTAATTCAAATAGTTTGTTGAATTAATTATGAGTTCAGTAAGTTAATACTTGCATGCATGTAATTGTTGCTCTCCAGATAACTGAATATTCTCTCATAAATAACTCATGCATGTCAGTTTAGACAGAGACCCAATTAAGATCAAAGGGGGGAAAGTGTACTATTAGTTGAATGGATTTTTCCTATAAAGGAAGCTCGTCCATGGAGAAGGATTTATCTCCTTCAGGATTGCACAGTTAGATCAGAGGTTAGTGAGTATGTGAAGAGGCCAATTCACACATGTGGCTTCACTGAACCCCAAGAAAAATTGCGCAAAGAAATAGGAGGCTTGGAGGGAAGAGGAGAAGGTTTGAGAGAGGCCTTTGACTATCTATGAGCAGCAGAGGGATTGCAGAAAGAGCAGGATAGCTTGTGAGTTGATTCTTTTTGTAATTCGGACTATATTTCTAGTTGTATGATAATACATAGTTGGGGTTTTAGGTTGAGGCTTTCCCCTAAAATGTGTGGCTAGAGCAAGGAGAATCCTTCTAGAGGGAGTTTGAGACCACATAATCTTGAGTCTCCATGGGAAGGAGTCACCATTTTCGATGTGGAAAACATTGAAAGATCTATATCAGAATAGCAATGATCGAAGGAAGCTGGCGTCGAAAGACAAGCTTCGGAAGATCAAGTGTGAAAAGGGCGACACGATCTCTACGTATCTGAACAAGCTCACCACATGTAGGGATGAGCTTGCAAGTGTAGGGATAGCGACAGCTGATGATGACATGGTGAGTCTTGCACTCCTCGGTCTTCCTAAGAGCTGGCATAGCTACCAGGACTCGATTAATGGAAGAGAGAAACTGTCAGATTGGGAACGACTTTGGTCAGATTTGATGCAGGAGGAGATAAGAAGAAGCACCAAAGATGGTTCTTCATCCATGGAGGATGAAGAAAACTGCACCTTAGTGAGTAAGGCGAATAAGGGGAAGGAGAAGGATTCTCATTCCCAATCTAGTTCTTCCCAAGGTGGGAAGAAGTTTGACAAATCGAAAGTGCGATGCTTTCATTGTCATGAGGTGGTCCATTTTGCTACAAATTGTCCACTAAGGAAATCCAAGAAGGAATCCATGCAAGGATCAGAAGATGAGGCACTGACCTCACAGTTCGAGTTGGATTTCACATTGTTCGCATGCATGGTTTCATCCATGGTGGGAAGTGGTTGGTTTCTTAACATTGGAGCTTCTTTCCACATGACCGGCGACAAGAGTTTGTTTAGTACTTTGGAGGAGAAAGATCTCTAGATACTCATAGTGATGGGTAATGATGAAAATTATAGTGTCTCAGGTGTAGGCACGGTTGTTTTTCAAAGGGAGCATGGAACTCACATTACCTTGACCAATGTCAAGTATGTACCAGGACTAAAGAGAAATTTGGTGTCGATCACGATGTTGGAAGACAGAGGCTATGATGTAGTCTTTAGTAAGGGAAAGGTTTTCCTTCGACATATCACCATTAGACATGTGAAACAGATCGGTTCACAGGACAAGAACCTATATGCTCTTGAGGTTCAATATGCATGTAAAGCCTTGAGGAGCAAGGCAACTGATGGAGCCTTTGTGGTTGAGAGGGAGAGTACATTATCTCTCAACATGCAGCGCCATAAGAAGTCTCAAATGATTGTGGAGGAGCCACGATTGGTGAAGCAGCTTTAGGAGGTTGTGGAGTAGCCACAACTAGAGAAGTTGAGAGGAGATCGAGTAGAGACATCTACTCATGCAAAGACCTCCAGTAGGGGGAAATTTCGAGCCAGGTGGGTAGAGGGATCACATGCATCCATACCTCCAGGTAGGAGGTGGGGCGATGTGGAGTGATCGTCCCAAGAAGTCTGGAATAGGGGCAGGATCCTTGAGGTACCCAAAATCTTTGATTCGACTTTGCTACAGGAGCCCCGACGAAGAGTAGTAGGACTGGCTGAGTGGGTAGAGACAGATGCGGATGGATCGAAAGAGAGAGCTACAGTGCAGGAGTCCCAAGACTGTGCAGAGCTAGCAGGCTGCAACAATGCAAGAGGCACAGGAGTGTTGCACCAGTGCAAGATGGCATAGAGAGGTGTGCAAGGGTGTGAGATACATGAAGTGTTGCAGCAGCTCAGAGGTCAAAGAGGGAGCACTTTTCAACGACAGATGGAGTTTCAGCATCAGAGTACGTTTTTATCCCAACAGAGAGGTCAATTGGGATTTTTTTTTGTTTCTAGAGTTGTTGGAGTGTCCACACTTGGGAGAAGTGTTGCATGCAGAACATTCCAAAGGTACAAGATCGGGTTCGAGTTGAGTGCCTTTCTTGTTGAAAGGGAGTGTTGAAAATGGCAATAAGAAATGCGAAAAATAAAAGTGCTAAAAATAGCAGTTCAAGTACCAGTGCTGAATTGAGCAACAAGAAATGAAAATGGAAGTGCTAAAAATAACATTGATATTTTTAGCAGTTCGAGATGGATTCCTATTTTAGTCAGTCCCTAAACTAAAATAGTGAAGTAAAATTTGAATTTGATCTTAGCATTTGTTTGAAAAATAATTAATTAATTCACCATGAGTTAATTAGTTGTGAAAAATCAAACATGAAGTCTTTGTGAGGACATGCAACGATTTCTCCATTGATTGAGGAATTTATCCATCATTTAAATAGATAAGGATGAGTTGTAATATTGAGTTATACTTAGTTGGCTTAGTTAACTGAGTCAAGTCCAGTTAGATTAATTCAAACAATTTGTTGAATTAATTGTGAGTTCAGTTAGTTAATGCTTGCATGCATGTAACCGCTGCTCTCCAGATAACTAAATATTCTCTCATAAATAACTCATGCATGTCAATTCAGACAGAGACCCAGTTGAGATCAGAGGAGGGAAAGTGTACTATCAGTTGGATGGATTTTTCCTATAAAGGAAGCTCATCCATGGATAAGGATTTATCTCCTTCTGGATTGCACAGTTAGATCAGAGGTTAGTGAGTGTGTGAAGAGGCCAATCATACATGTGACTTCACTGGACCCCAAGAAAAATTGTGCAAAGAAATAGGAGGCTTGGAGGGCAGAGGAGAAGGTTTGAGAGAGGCCTTTGACTGTCTATAAGCAGCAGAGGGATTGCAGAGAGATCAGGATATCTTGTGAGTTGATTCTTTTTGTAATCCAGACTATATTTCCACTTGTATGATAATACAAAGTTGGGGTTTTAAGATGAGGCTTTCCCCTGGATATTTCTTTTGTGTTACGTGTGATTGATTTCTTCTTATCAGTTATATGTGTTCAATTGATCTTGCCCAATTCAATTAAGCTTCCGCATAATTGTTTGTATAAGTAGATCAAGTATTTTGCTTTAGTATATTGCATTATCAGGTGATCTACAGTGGGAATTTCTACAACAAGTGGGATGAGATTGTTGACATGTGTAGGTCAAAAGGAAGCTTCTAAAATACCCTTATGTGGCCTCCCAAAAACAAATTCGAATTTGAGTGGAGAAGATCATGGGATCATGAGGATATGTGTATCATTTCCTATTTGTATTGAAACTCTAAGAATACATGTGTCTTATCATTTCCTATTTTGATTAACTCTAGAGATATGACGAGAGATTCATGGACTCTCATTAATGAGATAGCTTCTCATCTTTTTGTATAAATAGGGGAAGTTTTCTCCTATCATTTTCATGTGTAAAATTGGAGTTATGCTCAAGCTTTGAATACAGAATTAGATTGTGGCACCTTACTCATGAATGTTCCTTCATTTTGACTTGGTTTTTCTTACATATGGAGCATCTCGATTTACCATCTCTCACACTTTTAGATCAGCGACCTAAAATGTGTGAGATTTAATTGCTTTTATAGATTAAAGTTCATTTGCTTTCTTAATATTAGTTTTAGAATGACTGTGTAATCTTTGCTTTTCTAGAAACATTTCAATGGGAAAGATTTATGTATTTTCCAATTGGATTCAGTTTGAGGCAATAGCTCATAGTTATGTAGTTTCCTTTCATGTTTTGTTATTTACTTTCTTAGATCAAACTATCAATTCATTGTATAATTGAATAAAAGATCAGGCCAAGAAGGTGACTTCAAATTGGGTGATTGAATGTTCAACCTATGCAATCCTTGAGCTTTACTTTTTCGTGCTTCTATATCTGCTTTTAAGATCCTCATTTACTTGCATTAACTGATATTCCTAAAGATCATTCTAAGAAATTGATTTAATCATATTTCAATATTGAATGGCTGAATATTTAATACATGCAATTAATGAGGTATTTTCTGCACACTTTACTTGCTTTTCTAGGACATTAGAAGTTAAAGTATAAATAGTTGCTTACACATCATCTCAAGAAGGTAACACTTCATAATTGAATGTTGGAGTAACTAACTATACATTAGTTGTTTTTGATTTTAAGTATACATTAGTTGCTTTTGATTTCACAAGTTAGTTGAATTTCATTTTCATTATTTTATTTCATAGATTAGATGAATTGGTTTTTGTTATTTTGTAGTTAGATTGATCTAAACTGAAAGACAATTTCTAGCACATACAATGCACGCATGCTTCACAAGTTTACGAAACCCCCGGGTTTACAAATTAAATGACATGCAATCACTTTGCCCCAACAAGAATATTGTGTAGGATTCCTCTCTCTATGTACAAGACACACAAATTCTTTAGAAGACTGAGGAGTTGTCTTCTTCCCAGAAGCCTTCTCTCTCTCAGCAAAATTATTCTCGAGGGAGTCAAAGGTAATCTCTTTGAGGTTTCCACTTGCTTGTAAAGAATTAAGATAATTTGAATAAGTGGATATAGTGCCTTGAAGTAAGCTATGAGAGTAATGCCTATTTGAACAACAATGTTTTTTATATCATGCATAATGGATCTTACTTCTTATGCTAAAGCAAGAGGATCATCATTTTTCAATTCAAGACTGAACAATCTAATCATCAATTGGACAAATTCAAGTTCAGAGTGTGAGTCATATAATTCCTTCAACTTCTATAAGGCTTTAAAATCATTTGAAAATGGTGAAATATGGTGACTAACCTCTTCATTTACAAATGTTGCAATCAAGGCATAGGCTTTGTTGTTCTTGTTTTCTTAAATGGCAATCTCCTTATCTGAGGTGGGATTTGCAAGTTCATTATCTCCTTCTCCTACACAAACTCCTTTCCAAACTCATTAGAAATGAGAGTGTTTTGTCTTCCTTGACCATTTAGGATATTTCTATTTTCCGAAGAAAACTACTCCAACAATTGATATCAGTGAATGCATTAAAAATATGTGTATTATGTAAAAATTGCACTTCTGATGGCAAACTTTGTTTAATTTTGGAAAAAAAAGGGGAATAATATATCAAAGGTATTATTTGGGGAAGGATTATATGGGGAAGGTGTTATATGGGATAGGGAGTATGTGGGGGAGGGTTATATGGGGGAGGGGGTTTGTGCGGGAGGGTTATATGGGTGAGGGGGTTTATGGGGGAGGGTTATATGGGGAGTCAACATATGGGGGGATGTTATAGACATATTTGGGCACTTCAACCCCAATCATATATGTCGATAAACCAAGGGCTCTTTGACCCCTAAAAGTGTTTTTTCATACCCTAAAGGATCATGGTCAACTGATTACATCATTCCCCAGAAGTTCCACCTGAAAAACCACTCAGAACTGGCCAAAACTGGACCATACGAAATGCTCCACTGTCAGGGTGTGATGCATCTCACCTGCTACACACGGGAGGTGCGATGCATACTGAAGAGGCCTTCTATAGGGTGTGATGCATACTGAAGAGGCCTTCTATAGGGTGTGATGAGCGAGGATGGACAAATGTTCAAGACAATTTGCTAAGTGGATGCTCATGGAATCTTCTAGAAACTTCTCCTATGACACTTGCCTCTCTGAATTCGCCCAGGGATGAGTAAGAGATCAAAGAAATCTCCAAGTGGGACTAAGAAATATCAGTGGAATGACACTAATTAGAAACCTAGAGCTAACTCACACCCTTGCAAGACATCTATAAATGGATCTCTCATCTGAGAGATCTAGAGGTTGGAATTTTGTAATTTGTAAGGAAGTGTTCTTGGTTTCTCTTTGAGAAGGAACACTGTATTGTTGGGTGATCTTGCTTTTCATGAGGTGAAGAGGGCTTTGATGCTGGGAGGATGATATTGGATGAGACAGCTGGGTTGTAATCCTCTCTTCTACTATTAATAAAGTTATTTAAGTTTTCCTCCATATAATCATGTATTTGTGAATCTTGTTATTTGTGAATGCAATTGTATGGTCAATGTATTTCTGATTCTGCATTGTTTATGATGTTATAGATCAAGATGCTTTGATGGTGTTTTGTTGCTTTGCCTCTATAGGTATTCTCTAAAGCGGGATAAGTAGGAGAGGAGTGGCAAGCTCTATCAAAGGAGAGAGGAAACAAGCAAGGAGCCAAGTGGAAGATCCAAGTTGGTCCCCTTTTGCTTCTCTCTTATCTATCATACATAAAGGAAATCGCAATTTGCTTTGATTATTTGTTTCTAAGATGGCTACCCATCTTAGTGGGACTAGAAAATCGAAAAGACACTAGTTTTCCTGGAAACAAAATGGTGACTCCGCTGGGGAGCAATTAGTTTGTTTGTTTGTTATTGTTGTTTTCTTTATAAACTACAGACGGAGCCTGAAGTTAGCTAGCTAGCCTTCGCACTGCTTTTGCTATGCAACTGCAAAGTAGATGAATGCTACTTCAGTCAATCTCCGGGTTGGTTTATGAACTGAACATCTAACTTACAAGCATCCTAAATGCCCTTGTGGTAGCTCAATAACCTCCTAAGATCATACCCCTATACTTTGTTCTTATTGTCTATCATAGCTCAGCCTTAATCACTGAACTTAGCTGCAAATTTTGAGCAAAAACAAACTCAGTTTCGTTCCCTGTTCCATCGCATTGTGTATAACTGGTAGCCTGTATGCATCGCACCTCCCGTGTGTTGTAGGTGAGATGCATCCCTGTTTCCCTTAAGGACAAGTGTAATGATTGAGTGTTACTGTTTTCCTCTTTGGAATTTGGTTTTTTCTCGTTTTCAGCTCTATTCAGTAGTTTTGCTGCATATGATCGGTATTTCATTGCTGAAGCCTTCTTCCTTTACATTATTTAGCCTCCATTGATAAGGATTTGTGAATGTTTTTTATGTATTTTTCATCATTTTCAGTCCTTTTTTGTCAAAAGTAGCTTAATCGAACTGTCGTCTTTTGATGCAAAATTGTCGTAACTGTCATTTTGAGTCAAGAAGAAGAGTGTCGTAAAGTATTCCTCCTCTAGATAGTCAATTGTAATTTTGTCATTGTATTTGATTTGAATTGTCAATATTTGAAGTGTCGAAAGTAGTTTTCCATTCGAAATCGAAAGTGTCGTTTTAGTCTTCCTTTCATTTTGAAAATAAATTGTTGAAATGTCGCTTTGAAGAAAATAGTTCAGATCTGTACTTAGTTTTCCTTTTTGGCATTCTCACATTAAGGAAACGAAAAAACAAATACATGCATTTGCATTTGCATTTAGACTATGTGCGAAAGATGATTTAGGAAAAGTGCATTTAGTGTGTGCTCTTTGCTGTCTGTTGAAAGAATTGTACTCTTCTTTCCTTAGTAGCTAGGATTTTCATTGCTAAAAGAAAATAAACGACTGTTTATCATTTTAGATTACATATTTAGGAATTTTACATCTACATCACGTGGTGAACCTTGAAAGACAAACTTCTAAAAAACATCAACTCTAAAATAAATCTCAATGAACATAAAAACGCTTTGGAACCTAACACAACACATCTAGAAATCTAGGCTAGAGACGTGTTTCGGCGTCATAAAACCTGGTAACTATCGTTTTCATCGAAGGTTGGGTGATTCCTCCTCTTTGATACGACAAGTGCCAGTACGGACTTGTGCTCCCCGTACCGTCGAGTATATAATGGGAGACCACAATAGGCTGATATTCTTTATCCTTAGGAAGCTGTGTCTGAAGCTCTATCAATTGCAATGCACTGAATACAGCATTCAGGAAGATTGAATACCATACGTAAAGTCCTTGGTAATTTCTCTTTAATTTACCACCAAGGTGTATATTGCAGTTTTGCGATTGGTTTGGTAATCCCTCTTGTGGAGCGATAAAAGGTGTCTTTTAAACTCCTAATTACCTCGCATTAATTATCAACCTAGGGACGACTTTCTATTTCAAGAGTTTACTCAGTCTGAGGCGGCTATTTACTCAAGAGTAATGTTTTAGTAGTACAGCATTCAGAAAATACAAGAGTAAACGGATGCTAAACTATGACTAAATTACTTAAAAAGGATAAAATCACACAAGACAGCTTATCAGTCAAGGGTGCAGAAGCGATAACCCATCCCTCTAGAAACTGATGGAAAGGAAATTAGAGCATGGACCATAGGTCTGGGAGCTAGGCATTGACTGCTGAGGCTCACTACAGCCTTAGACCTTCTCTCACACCAAAGCAGCAAATGCAAGTAAATGGAACGACAGCAAGTAAGATGGAACAACAAATAGGAAATGGAACAACAATCAATGGAACAGCAATCAGAAGAACTAAATCTCGCGAGTCAGAACAAACTTACTCTATTGTACCAAACTCACACTCTGCTATGAAATAACACTCTTCTCTCTTAAAGCAAACTGGATGGAATATACTTTATGGAAAAACACTCATTGATGAATTATGGAACGACAGTAATCGACCATATATGCACACCTCACATTAATATAGTAATCTGACAATTAAGGATAATACAACTATGTTTCCAAATAGAATAACATTACTTTCGGATTCCAATAATCGGGATTTCAAATGAATCAAATGACAGTAATATTCAACACAGACGCTCTATAACAGAAATAACTGGTTGAGACTAAAAGCATGCGATCAACTCTGAAAAGATCCAATTATACAGTGTAGAGTCATTACACATATTTTCTGAGAAAAACCATTAATGCATTAATCATCACAGAGCATAGCATAGCATATGAAAGATATATCAGATTACCGAGTAATAAAGATAAGCAAACCACGCAGAAATCAAGTTATAATGACACAAAAGCAAGTGTAAATATATGATACACAACAACAGCATCATACTCCACCAGAGGCTGGGCCCTTAGCCGCCAGCGGACGCTGCTGGGTTACTTCAGAAGGAAAAGAGTGAACATAAACTCCCAAACCATGTATTAATCAACAAATTGTGGAATCATTATAACAGCAAATGCTTGAGAATTACAGCATGCAAAAATCCCTATCCTATCATGAATAATCCACCAGCATTCTTGAATCTCCAATTCTTAACCCTCAATTCTCCATCCCCAAAGTCATCCTAAAGTCATCCCCATCTCTGATCTTTGTTTTCATTTAAATAGAGAGATTAGAGAGAAGTTATAATAAAGATAAGTAAAACATGATTTCTTTTACAAAATTGGATTGATTCTAACCAGTTGATCAACAAGAAAATATATTTCCTTCCATCTCTCAACAAAATCAAGACGAATTTGGCTTTGCAGCTGAGATTTGGAGAACGGCCGCAACAACAAATCTAAGAAAATCGTGCTCAAAGAACCCTGTGTTTCGCTCAGTACAAGCCGAATTTGGGCAAAACGTTCTTTAATTAAGTTAATTGGGTCCGTTCTGGACAAAACCCATGTTCCAGATTTTCCAGATTCGGCTTCATTTGCTCCGAATCGCAACCGCAAAACCGTCGCTTCTTATTCTAGCGAATTTCTGAGTTGGCAGGTTTAATGGTCAAATATTCAATCTAGAAATTATCTTGGAGGTAAAAAATGGTAAATAATGTTACAACTAATTTATTGAAACTATCATTGATAAAATCATTCATAATCATCAATTTATTATAAATAAAGGAGAATAAATAATATTCATCCATGAGAGCATAAATCATCATAAAATGGATTTATATAATAAATTATAATAAATGACATGATGAAGAATAGTGGAAATGGGCGGGATAAGTGTTCAAAAGTGATAACAATAATGGCATATTAACGGCCCAACATACCCCCACACTCAGTATGTTGCATGTCCTCATGCAACAAAAACTGAATATATTGCATGTCCTCATGCAACCCAAAGACAAAAACCCATGTGTTAACCAAGCAATAAAAAAAATATGTTCATCTCAGCTCATGAAATGGATAGAACAAATGAATTCTTTCTCATTTAATGAATATTCAATTTTAGCAATCTTTGATGAAGGCATAACAACTTTTACATTGACGTTCAAATTATGTGCATATGAAGTTGTAGCAAAATATGATATAAGTGACAGCAACCTTCATTAACCATTTTCCCAAAAACTACAAACCAAATTTTGTTGAAATGTGGTAAGTAAATTTTTAATATATAAATGTCTCTATGATCCAAAAATTAAATCGTTTTGATGTACGGATCATGAGATATAAACAAAATAGTTGTAGGTGAAAGTGTATGATTTCCGAAATTTTATAAACCAATATTACTTGAAATTGTCTGGGTTTGTATATGTTAATGATACGTATGTGTTTTCCAAAAATCACAAGAATTGAGTTCATAGTTTTAAAAATATTATGGAAATCAATTTCTGCACTGAAATTGTATGCCTTGAATGAGAAAGAAAGTAAAAAAACATCCATCATGCGTAGCAATTCCTCCCCCTCTTTGAAAAATTAGCATGCCCTCATGCAATGCTAGAAAACAAATAGAGGCGGTGGCTACCAGCGGTTGAATTCTATGCTTGGTGTAAAACAACATGGAATAAGGGAGGTGTTGAGAATGAATAAGAATATAAATGGATGATAAAGGATATGAATGACATGGTCATAAAAAAGAAATGAATTAAAGAGACGCTCCCCCAAACCGAGAGATGATATGCCGCTGAAAAATGGGAAGTGGTAAAAACTATGAAATGAAGGATGATAAATAATGCTCAAAATGGATTTTCAGGAAATTCTCCTAAATTCGTAATAAATCAGAAAATTATGCTATTTTACCTCAAGTTTTACCTCCAAAAGAAAAATGTAGAATGACATATATGTACTGGCATTTGTTGAAGATAATGTAGGCAGAGTTGGTGCTAAAAGTGAGGCAAAAGGTGGAATCCAGGCAAGCACATCATGTCTGAACAATTGTTCACGTTTGCGAGTTGCGCGAGCCTCTTCTGTTAGTTGCAATAGAGTGGTCATGCTGCGATTAGAGTTCTGCCCCATACTTGTTGGTCTCCTGTAAACAAATCACTATTTTGCATACAATGTTCTTGAATCCATAGTGCTAGTTTTAAATAGCAATAGATTAAGTTGCATGCAAAAATTTCAATCAGAAAAACTT
>APFE030138465.1:150876-199190 GCA_000404065.3 Pinus taeda | reverse complement strand
TAAAGACATCAAATGTACACAGAAGCTACACAGATGATCATCCAAGCTAAGGGATGATGACTCTACATACAAAGAATCACCAGTCTGCAACAACAGACGATTATCTGTCCTATGTACATGAAAATGAATTGATAAAGCTAAGCATGCGAATGCCCGCCTCAGCTAGATCATGAAAATAATATGATTATGATGTATTGTATTGTATCTTATACAGGTCACCTTCCAGTTCGAATACCTCGGATCCTCATGATAAAGCATTTCACCCGACATCAAAAGATTTACGACCTCATGCTTTAGGGGGCAAGTGTTATAGACATATTTGGGCACTTCAACCCCAATCATATATGTCGATAAACCAAGGGCTCTTTAACCCCTAAAAGTGTCGTTTCATACCCTAAAGGATCATGGTCAACTGATTACATCATTCCCCAGAAGTTCCACCTGAAAAACCACTCAGAACTGGCCAAAACTGGACCATACTGAATGCTCCACTGTCAGGGTGCGATGCATCTCACCTGCTATACACGGGAGGTGCGATGCATACTGAAGAGGCCTTCTCTAGGGTGCGATGAGCGAGGATGGACAAATGTCCGAGACAGATTTCTAAGTGGATGCTCATGGAATCTTCTAGAAACTTCTCCTATGACACTTGCCTCTCTGAATTTGCCCAGGGATGAGTAAGAGATCAAAGAAATCTCCAAGTGGATCCAAGAACTATCAGTAGAATGACACTAATCAGAAACCCAGAGCTGACTCACACCCTTGCAAGACATCTATAAATGGATCCCTCATCTGAGAGATCTAGAGGATGGAATTTTGTAGTTTGTAAGGAAGTGTTGTTGGTTTCTCTTTTAGAAGGAACACTGTATTGTTGGGTGATCTTGCTTTTCATGAGGTGAAGAGGGCTTTGATGCTGGGAGGATGATGCTGGATTAGACAGCTGGGTTGTAATCCTCTCTTCTACTATTACTAAAGTTATTTGAGTTTTCCTCCATATAATCGTGTATTTGTGAATGCAATTGTATGGTCAATGTATTTCTGATTCTGCATTGTTTATGATGTTATAGATCGAGATGCTTTGATGGTGTTTTGTTGATTTTCCTCTACAGGTATTCTCTAAAGTGGGACAAGTAGGAGAGGAGTGGAAAGATCTATCAAAGGAGAGAGGAAACAAGCAAGGAGCCAAGAGGAAGATCCAGGTTGGTCCCCTTATGCTTCTCTCTTATCTATCATACATAAAGGAAATCACAATTTGCTTTGATTGTTTGTTTATAAGATAGCTACCTGTCTTAGTGGGACTAGCAGATCGAAAAGACACTAGTTTTCCCGGAAAGAGGGGAGGAGTATTTCCACAGGAGGTATTATATGACAAAGGTTATATCTTTTTTTTTTTATGTTGTGGTTCACGGACACTGGGTGGCCGTTACATCCACGGGAAAATCTAGGCAGATCAACCCCGAAGGGAATATTTTAAACCCCGTCGGCCAGCCTAGCAGGGCCTAACCCCAAAGGCATCACGAAGAATTGACCTTGTGACCTCCCGATTGGCGAGGAACTTAACAATGGGGACTCAACCAGTTGAGCTAACCCTTGGGGCTGACAAAGGTTATATGTTATATAACCGAGAGTTATATATATGACGGAGGAGGGTCAACATATGACTAGGATTATGAATCGGTGGAGGAGGTGGTATGGTGGTTTGATGACATGATAAGTGGTATATTAATTGTGTGGGGAGGTGTTGTATTAACTGTGTGGGAGGAGGAGTGGTATATGCACCAGGATAATATATGAGCAGAGATGTATTACCAATTAAATATGTGGTATGGTAACCGAGAATCGGGAGGAGAAATCGAGTTGTGGAGTGGTGGTGCGATATGATAGTGCAACAACTACGAAGCCTCGGAGCCACGGAGCCATGAACATGCAAATCTGCAACACAGAGAGCGGTGTATTGTCTGGAATTATGGTAAGAAGTATGGTGGTATGATGTTGCAAGAAGTAACATGGAGATAATACAGAGTCACCTACGCCATTTAACAAAATAAACTTCATGCTTACCATTCTTTTGTTGCACAATAGTCATAGAGGTTATGTATAAGCCCGGTACAACACAGTGCTTCCAGGAAACGCAATAAGCCACTCCTGTCTCAATTCAATGCAGGAAAAAAACATCACAACTTTTGAACACCACTCCTCATTTTATGTTTACACTATTTTACATATATTCACCCAATCCCAATGATTACGTGTCAACATCATAGAAGCATATAGGGCCTGCACGAATCTAGAAAAATATTTTCTCTGTGAAGTGCACCAACATAATTTTCTGGTATCTCTTAACAAAAAATGGAATCCCAACCCTGATGTAGGTGATTTCCAATTGAGAGACTTTGTATCGTATTTGAGAAATTAGGCCAATTTGGTGGAAGCTCTTAAAAAATTTAAACGTAATTCGGAGATCATTCTGTGGGTTAGAGGAGAATATGAAATACCTATAAATGTGATAAAAGAACAACAACAATTGGCCAATTCATCAGAGGTAGCAGAGTATATTGCCAAGAATAGGTAGCAGACCGTTGCATATTGTGCAACCCATATTCAAATATTGGAGACTATCACGCAAGAAGGATGTAAAGTAAGGTGGGATGCCTCGGGAAAACAAACCTAAAATAAAGATCCATTTAACTACCTAAACTTAAAGATAGCCTTAACAAGGGTTGCTCAGTATATTATTTCCATGGAACCATGTGGGAATAACTGGATCGGTCTTAGATTTCATTATCCAATGATCTAGCTGCCAACAAGGATATATAAAAATTCCTATACCCTAAAAAAAAAAAAAAAATTGAATGCTGGAATGAAATTATGGAAACAAGAGGGTATCTTTGTCTTAGTGAAGAAGGACACAGTGATTAATGTATCAGCAATATTCATGAAAATCCCCCTTCATTCTTAGATTCAGATTGACCCCTGTGTTCTTGCTGATATTCACTCCCTCACTGTTGTTGATATTCACTCCCTCACCATTGTTGATATTCTCCCACTCACCATTGCTAACGCACTAGCTCATCGTTGCTGACACACTGGCTCACCATTGTTGAACCTCATAATTACCTTCCCCTTGACATTTGTTCTCATCTTTTTCTCTTGATTTCTCACAAGACTATAGATCCAATCAATGATAAATGCTAGATTTTGTCTTAGGAAAGCATTAAAATGATCACCATATTATATTTTCATGTTCTTGCTATTTTAATAGATTTTTGCAAATTAGCTACAAAACGCAGTCTATTCTGCAGCTAACTGTGGGTTCCGTAGATACTCTCATGGTTTGGCAGGTTACAGATGTCAAATGAAGAACTAGGCCACATGGGCATCTCTGAAATCATCTCCACATGGATTCTATCCTACTCACTCGATCTAGATCGACAGAAAAGCATGCCTAAAGTCATGGTCAAAGATGGAGTCAAATACATTATCTAGTAGCAGTAGGACTCTTGATTTTCTCTTTCATAACTAATCAAGAGTCGAACTGTTATGTTGAAGAGTTAATGTGGATTAAGCCACTTGTAGCTGATCAAAAGTGTAGGAGTTAATGCAGATCAGGCCACCTATAGCTGATCAGAAGTTTAACAGTCTCATTACAATTCGAATTAATCCAATTGTAGCATCACTTCTTATAAACAGTCAAGATAGATTCGGATCAAGCCACCTATAACAAGATTTTATCTTAGACAGTTATGTTGTTTTTCTATAAATATCGGTTAAATGAGACCGAGAAGTAGTTAGAAGCTAGAAGGGATTACAGGCTTTTGTTAAAAACTCTGTTCAAACTTCATTTTGTTGATAATACAAACTTTGTTTTGTCAATGGTGGTTTAAAAGTGCATCTTTAATTAGTTGTTATCCAGCCACATCAGTTACAGAGGGCCCCTGCACTGAAGGAGGTTTTTCACTTGTTGTTTTCATTTTAATTTCTATTACTCTGTTCTCTACAAGTTTGTTTTCTCTAGTTTTTGTTTCATTTCAGTTTGTAGCCAATAGTGTAAGGATAAAAATCACAACTGTGCAAGTCTTATTCTTCTAAGATTTTGTATATATTGAAAGACCTAGCTTAGATGCTGCTGGGTCTACTACTACTATTACAGGATCTGCTGCTCGATATGGAGCTGGAATGGGAACTACTGACTCTCGAACAGAAGGAACTGGAATTGGATGACTGGGACTGGATAAAAAGTAAATCTACACCTGGTATCTTTGGATCTTGACCTGGGACTAGAAGGGATGAGAAACGACTAAATGAAAAATGAAGTAATGAGAATACACAGTTGCTTAGCTTCTTACTATTTTGATTACTCATTTTCTTAGCATAGAACTGTCAATTAGTTGTATTAATAGATGTTCTCAAAACCATTTCGAAATAATGACAATTCTAACTTAATTGGTTGAATATCTAATTCATGTAGTGATTGAGCTTACTCAGTACATTGTTAGTTTTACAAACTGTCATCTTTTCTTTTCTATTTTCAGGTCATTACTTAGTTGCATCACTCGACATTCCAAAAAATAATTTCAAGGAGATTGATTCTATCATGTTCCAAAATTGAATGGTTGAATGACTAAATGAATGAAATTATTGAATTACCTTATGCAGCAGTATTACTTTTGAATTAGATCCATGGATTAGGACTAAATGGTAGATAAGATAGATGTTATGTTTCTCTTATTAGGTCTTAACTAGTTAAAAATGATTCTTGGTCCATTTTTAGGAGATTAGACTAACTTAAGAACCTATCCTTATTTTAAAAACTCATTAAATCCATGTAAATCTCTCATAGATTGTATATTCTTAGACATCAAAGAACAAATACCCCTGAACAAACATAAAAATACAAAACAACGAAGTAAGAGAAAAGTTAACTAAGCACATACCGTGCACGACACTTCATCAATCTACAAACCTCAATTTATAATTCATGCAATCAATTTAGGTCACTAAATTGACTAAACATTTTGGTGCCATTGCCGAGGAACTGTAATTAAGTAACTTTATCTCTTACATTCAAAAAAGAAATGATATGCGTAGAGAAAGAGACTCTAGGGGTAGATTTATAGCTAGAGGCAGGAGTTCAATTCCTATGACACCACCTACTCCACCAACACTAAGAAGAGATACACCTCCATTTCAAGCTTATATTCCTAACCATAGACCTCCTGAAGTTCTAAGGTCAGAAATTCAATCAAGAGGATCTCCTACTTCATCTATTGATGTAGTCCTAGAGGAGGAAAATCTTGGATCTCCAACAGAAGGAGTAGCATTTTTCACCTCCACAGGGGAACTCATTTTAGTTGAATAATTAAGAATACCTAGTGGAGAAAAAGAAGTAGAACCTCTCTTCCACATGCCATTAATAGAGGAACCAGAGGAAGAGAAATTAACCTTGTAGGTTGAATCTTATATTAACTATGAAGAAACTATAATGGCAGAAGAAGGAGAGGATGGAGAATTCTCACTGTTTGGAGGAGGAGGAGGTAGAGGAAGAGGAAGAGGAAATAATGGAGAAGGCAGAGGAAATAATGGAAGAGGTAGAGGAAATAGGTAAGTTGCTAATTCTTTTGGATTCCCTATAGTTGATGAAGAAACAGATGCCACAATGAAAAATATTTCACCTTCTATCCTCCCAAATTTTCATGGATTAAAAAGTGAAGACCCTGAAACCTTCTTATTTGAATTTGAAGTCTTGTGAAAAACTTATGATTATTTACAAGACTCTCAAAAACTCAAATTGTTCCCTTCAACGTTGAAAGGAGCTACTTTAAAATGGTTCATGTGATTGGTCACTCAGTCCATTAGAACATGGAATGATATGAAGAAAGTGATTTTGGATAGGTATTTGGATTATTGCGTGCCTATCAGTCAACAGGATGAAGTGTTAAAAATGATGCAAAGAGAGGATGAAAATTTAGAGGATTTAATTGAGAGATTCAACTATAACTTAAAAAGAGAAAAAATGGATAACTTAGATCAAGATACTTTAAAAGCTCTTTTATTAAAAACCATTAGAGATGAGTGAATAGATATCCTTAACATGATGGAGAAGGGAGATATCTCTCAACTACCATTAAGTGACATTGGAGAATTATGTGTTCATCTCTCAAGAGGAAAATCCAAAACTGGGAAAGATCCAAGAGATCCTTCTCTTGTTAGGGTGAATAAATCTGCAACTGGATCAGTGAGTAGGGCAAAAATTGGAAACATGCTTGATGAATTTAAAACAGATATTCTAGGGAGCCTTAGTGAACAGATAGACACCCTTAAGTTACAAAACAACCAAAAAAACTGAGACTGATGCTCTAGCTATTTTTTGTCCCAAATGCAGAAAGAAACACGCTTTAAGAGAATGCCCTTTAGATGAAAAATTCATAGAGTCTTGTGTGATTTGTTCAGAAAACCATGAGACCAAAAGTTGTCCTTCAATCCCTGGTCTTAAGGTTGTCTTTCAAGAGAAAACAATTTCAAATCGAACAGAGTCTCTTTTCTTATCTCTAGAAGACCTTGGCAAGGGCAACAAAATCAAGGTTTTAACAACAAAATGTATATGCAGCCCCCTCCAAATTGGAATTCTTGGCAACAACATTGGCCTCAATCTCAGTCTCAAACTCAACCTTGGGCTCAAAGAATGCAGAATCCTTATGGAATATTCTCTCCATACTATCAATATCCTCCATCATATCCAAACTATCCTCCCCAACAAATTCCTCAACAAAATCAACAGCCCCAACTTCAAAACCAAAACCCTCAACTTTCACTGCCATTTCCACAAAGACCAAATCAATTACCTGCCCAACCATTACTGAACCCCAACAATAAAAATCCTCAGAATACCTATATGGTGGAAGGACAACAATTTCCAACTTACATGATCACTCCATTAGATCTCAATGATGTCTAATTGAGATCTGGTAGGATATTAGAAAAGAAAAAACCTTCTATGGTTATTCAAGAACAAGACAATCCTGAGGAAGATTCTCTACAGCAAAATAAAAGTTTTGAAGGAACATCTCCTCAAAACCAGAATACTGAAAATGAAAAACAGAAAGAACCAATAAACTCAACTCCTATCATAGAGCAAAAACCAGTATCCACTTCTACACCTCCTTTTCCAGAAAGATTACAAGTTGATAGAGGGGTAGAAAAGCATATTATGTTGCCTAATTATGATTTTCTAGATGAATTGAAAAATGTTTGTATCAAAAACCCTTTGTTACAAGCCATTAAGGAGATTCCAATTCTAGCTAAAACAATAAAAGAGTTGAGCATGAAGAAACCAGTAAGAAAAACAAAAGAAGTAAAAAGAATTCAGCAAGCAAGAAAAATAGAAAATATAATGATGAGAAAAATTTCCATACAAAAATATGTAGATCCAGGAAGTTAAGTTGTAAAAACACATATCAATGGAGTTAAAATCCAAAATACACTGATTGACTTAGGAGCAGCAATAAACATCATGAGCAAACAAACCATGGAACAACTCAAACTTCCCAATCTTCTTTATACACCTACATTACTGCAATTGGTAGATAGATCTGTAATCAAACCAGATGATGTGTTAGAAGATATTTCAGTATCCTTAGACTCTTGGGAGTACCCTGTTGATTTTATGGTCCTAACCCCAAAAATAAATCTAGGAGGACATCCACTTATATTAGGAAGACCTTGGCTGGCTACAACTGATGCTTTCATTAGTTGTACATCTGGTGATATGTATATCTCTGATGGTAATTCAACTAAGAAATTCACTTTATATCCTCCAGCAAGAACAATCATAGATATAGATGACAAAGAATGGATTGATGATGAAAATGATATTCAGCCTCTCTTTACTATTTCAACCATTAGTGAAGATAGTCAAATCTTAAATACAATGGAAAATTTTGAATCATCTCCAGAATATGAACATGATCAATTTCAAGAAAAATATAATATTGAATATTTGTCATCTAGGCAGATGTCTCTTTATTCTATGGAAGAATTTGGTAGTTGTACAGTTGAAATCTTTCCAGGGAAAACATTCAACATAAACAATAACTTGGAAAAATTACAACAGGAAAAGCTAATAAAAACTTTACAACAACATTCTTCTGCATATGCATGGTAATACACTGACATGAAAGGAATTAGTCTTAAGACTTGTATACATCACATGTACATTGAGGAAAATTGTAAACCTATCAGATAACCTCAAAGAAGGATGAATCCAAATCTTAGGGAAATTGTGAAAGAAGAGTTGCAAAAATTGTTGAATGTAAATTTTATTTACCCAATTTCAAATAGCCAGTGGATTTCTCCTCTAGTGATTGTGCCTAAAAAGAATGGTAAATGGAGGGTATGTATTGATTATCGAGAATTGAATAAAGTTACCCTGAAAGATCATTTTCCTTTGCCCTTTATATATCAAGTATTAGATACATTAGCATGTAAGAAGTACTTCTCATTCTTGGATGGTTTTAGTGGTTACAATCAGATTCAAGTAGCACCTGAAGATCAAGATAAAACCACATTCACTTACCCATGGGGAACTTACGCCTACCAAGTACTCCCTTTTGGATTATGCAATGCACCTACAACATTCCAAAGAGCAGTACTAGGAATGTTTTCTGATCTGATACATGATTGTGTAGAGGTATATATGGATGACTTTACAGTTTATGGGAATACATTTGAGGAAGCATTAGAAAATTTGGAAAAATTTCTTAAAAGATGTAAGGAAGCAAACCTTTCACTAAGCCATGAAAAATGTTTTATGATGTTTACAGAAGGGATTGTTTTAGGACATCAAATTTCAGGAGATGGAATTAAAGTTGATAAATCTAAAGTTGAAGTCATCTCTAAATTATAAATTCTAAGTTGTCAAAAGGATGTTAGAAGTTTTCTAGGATTCACAGGGTATTATAGAAGGTTTATAGAAACTTTCACTAAATTAGCATCACCACTCTTCAAATTACTCACCAAATAGTATGAATTCAATTGGAATCTTGATTGCCAATTAGCATTTGAGACTTTCAAGGCAAAATTTTTTGAAGCACCCATCTTAATAGGTCCAAATTGGAAACTACCTTTTCATATTTCAACAGATGCTTGTGATGTAGGTAAAGTTCCCTCTGTGGACAGAGGCAACCCCTCTAGCCCTAGAGTGGGTCTAGTCACAGCAAGACAAAACAACAGCTAATTTCCTTAAACAGTCATTATTGAAAGAGCCTACCTCAAACTGATGTTCAATGGAGTCTTTGTTACGCTGCCGCAGCTTTCGTTTCCTTCTCCTTGATGAGCGGTTCACCTGAAACAACACAAGAGAACAACGAAACACATAATAGAGCATAACAATGAACTATTCAGTTACAAAGTCAAGGAACCATAAGCTATCAAGTATATTTCACACATGACATGGGAAATCACCATTGATTGTATTAATATGAGCAAAAGCAAAGCTTACAACCATGCCTTGACGTTGCAAGCTTCCTTGAAGGGTCCAGTCAGTCTGTCTCCATAAGCATTCACTCCCAAAAGTCTCCTAGGAAAGCTGATGACTCTCTCTCTCACTCAAAAGCACTAATATTAGGCTATGGGAATATTCCTCCTTATAACACCATTTTGTACTAACAATCCACAACCAATTGCTAAACTATCAGCAATTCACACTACAAACTATCAATCCAACACCAAAAACTTGCTAATTTGCTCACACCCAAAAACTAGTTGATCATAACAATCGGGAATGCTTTTATAAGAGGAGGAGCCTCCACAAATGAGGGAGAGGGAGCTTATCTTCAAGGGAGGTTTCTCAAATGGCAGAAAAACCATCCAAAATGAGGAAAGGTGAACCTCCCTGACCCAATAGCTAGTTCCAGAACCACCCAGAAGCATTATGTTCGAACTAATTGCCATATCTGGGTCGTCGCGAGTCAAACATTAGGACTTAGAGAAGAAGTTGCGAAGTCACAGTCTATTAAGAGCTATCGTTACAAGAAATATACTGATGACTTGTGACGATCTCTAAAATATTACCATCACAGAGAACATATGTACCCCTGCGACGGTGTCGCAACCTTCTAGTTCATTACAGGAAACCATCGCTGACAGAACGATGTTGACTTGTGATGATCTTGAAACATGGGTAAATAGGGTTAATCTTGAGGATTAAGGAGCATTTTTAATATTCTTAAATGATTGGGAAGATGTGGACACATTTGTTTGAGGTATGACACATAAAAGATGTTGTTTAGGGACTGACTTTATCCAATATCAGGGGATATAGGGATAATGACAAATTTCTATGTAACTGATGCCCCCTAGATTATGAAGGCCGAGAGAGTGGGAGGGGTGAAATGATTTACGAAACTAGAACTGAACCATAACACCATCGCGGAGAACCTGCAGACGCAAGTACAACCAATATCTATGATAGCGAAAGAAATACATGAAGTCTAGGTATGGGTGCAGGCATCCAAAAGACAAATAGAATTGGTCTATGGTATGGATGTAGCCACCCAGTTGATAAGACCATATGATGATATAGGTATGGTCGTAGCCATCCAAAAGGACTTAGGTATGGTCGTAGCCATCCAATCAAAGAGTCATGTATATAATCATGAACCAATCCATGGAACCCGAACTTATGTAATCTTAGTCTAGGGTCTTGAATCCAACCTTTCCATCATATAATTTCTAATATGCGAATAAATTCATTGAATTCAGGCATATTACTAGAAAATCACTTGATTACCGGCCAATGATGTAAACCGTTAACAAGTGCGAGAGAAACCACCAATGATGTCAATGGTCCTCAAGCTACTGCTAGTACAATCCAAAAAGTGTGAAGAATGAGCTAAATTAGAACACTTGTGAAATCACTCGATCAAACAGTAATAACACAAGTCCGTCGTCGAGCACGAAGAACTTGCCATTAATGCATGCAAGCTCCAAGGTACTCGAAAGGAGTCTCTAGATCAACTTCTTGGATAATGAGTTGATGTTGACAGGAAGTGATCCGTCACAGGAGGACCATATTATTTCCCACATCGACAGCATGAGACGAGGAACAAGATGAAGATGGATGAAATAGAGAATCAGAGGGGAAGGTGAAAACTGCAGAAGGATTAAGCTCTTGAACATATTGGCGACACAACTCTCGAATGCGGCAGCACTTTGGTACCAAGGGATCGAAGGTCATGTGGAGACAACAAGGATCAAATGGAATGTGGCAAAATGATGAGCCTAAATCCGAGATGGCCAAGGACGATGTGAGGATATCCCAAACCCGACGAGAAGCAAAAGTTTTGATGTTCAAGAGTGACTAGCTGCCGTAGGTAACCAATGGAACATTTCCAAAATTTTTCCCCCACCATTGCTGGCGAGTACCCCAATTATGTTTGAAAAATAACCTTGAAGGGGATATCATATGCTTGCAATATAAGTTCTTCCTTTGGACAAATCCAACCTAGTGAAATTTGAACAAGCCCTAGGGAGGAGAAGCTTGGTTCTCACCATGGTGATGAGTCCAATGTTGTCAAGGTTTAAGGTGTCCGACATAGGTAAAAATCAGAGTCCTTTTCATGTTTAAAGAGTTTGAAAAAGACATGGAAAAGAAAACTCCAAATGGGCCCTTTTTGTAAGTTTGTGTCTCTCAAGCCCGAAAAGGTAGAGAACGATACTTGAAAGAACTGCTTGAACATTTCAGTCAAGGAATACTTTTTGTAAATAGTGTTTCCAATCCGAAAAAGTAGAAACTTACTGGATACAAGACGTTTCGCAACCATAAATGAGCTCGAAACGACAAGGGCTCGACAATCTTTCCATGTTTCAAGAGTCAGAAAAGAGCTTAAAGTTGACTCAGGATCAACTTTTGTGGTATTTACCAAGCATGTATCGATCAACACCCGCATTTGACACACATGTTCCTACACAGAGAAACCCAAGCATAAGACCCATTCCACAACAATACACAATTAATGTTAGAAAACCTACGTCAAAACCATAAACCCATAGTCAAAACCCTAAATTTCGAAAAAAAAAGCGGCTATAAAAGGGCTATGGTAAAACGTATTTCACTTTGTTTTAGTTTGAGCCATGGTAAAACTCCAAACAATAGGTACCTTGCGAAATTGAGTTGTTGATTTCCGGAGCTGTGTTGGTTCATCATGTTCCAAACCTTTTCCAAGTAAGTACTTTGCCTTTCCTTTATGTTCTGAGTTCATTCTAACTGTAATTTCCACATTTTTGGCTGAGTTTGCGAAGAATTTTTGTTCCAAAAATCCACCTCGGTCGTTGTAATTTTCCCCCTTGGGGTTGCAACGACCATGAATTCCAAACAAGCCAAAATCGGGATCATTGGAGGAAAGTGATGTACCCCTGTGACGATCCAAGAAATTGTGAACTTTTCTAGCCAGACTGTCACCGTTGTTTTAGAAATAGTTGCGACGAGTGCGGAAAACACAAAAAATTCATTTTTACACCATTGTGGCCTATGAAGATGGGTCAAACAACTTCTAATAAGAGAATGTTTGTGTGTGAAGGGTGAAAAATGGCATTCTCTAAGCAAGAACGCATACATGACGATGATGACGAGAGGGCGATAGCCGATCCAAATTGTTTGAATGTCCTCCGGCGCTGCGAACTGCTAAAATTTTACTTAACACCGCTATTGAGAGCACAACTAGATATCCTGGAATACTTAATTCGATCATGGACCCCAACAGAAGGTAAATTCATCATCCGTGGACAGGAGGTTGAGTTTGATGCCACATATATATATTTTATGACTGGTTTATCATGATGAGGGGAAAGACCCCACATGGGAGGTGTGTGAATCACCGGAGATTCCTTAGACATGTTGATTACACGAGCGTGCCCAGGCGCACGAAAATCACCCACTAGCGGTAATTTACAAATTCCAACAGTGAATGATCTACAACTACGTATGTTTTTGTTCACATCACAAGGGCAACTGGTTCTTAGGTTCAGCATGAGGCAACTAAAACACAACTACAATTGGCTTTAGATTGCCTCAATCCTACTATGTTTGACTGGGCAGAGGCCGTGTCGCTGAACATGAAGAGGCAGTTAACCAAATGCCAGAGAGGTGAGACGAAGAAATTTAGGTACATTTTTATATTGATATTGCTCATGCTGGAGCGGGTACCTATCCTTTAGTTACAAGACATGTAGGTGGAGTGGCCAGGGCCATGAGAGACCCGAATCACTCGGTGGGCTCGGGTGATGCCGCGAGGAGGCGGTGGTAAACTAGTGTCATGGGGCCCTAACTTTATGGAGTGGCTAAATCATCAGCAGGTGGTGTTTTAGGATTAGCCATACGTAGGGATGGACTTTAGGGGAGATCTTGATATGCTGCTTCCACCTGGAGATCAGTGGGATGAGAGAGGTAAAATACTTGGTTTGACTGTCAAACTTTTTGTATTTTGGTTTTTTATTGTTTTTCGATTTTAAATGTATATTCCATAATAATTATGCTTAACTGTTGCAGATATTGGACCTGAGAGACCAGTGGGTCTCACTCCTATGGCTCGGAGGGACAACAAAGAGGTTGCCTTGCCACCTTTACATGGAGATGTGGAGGAGGAGATAGCCCGCAACCTAGAGGGCTTGACTGAGGGGATCCCTGATTACAGAGGGTTCGAGGAGATCCCAAGACAGTACCAATGACACACCACAGGTGCATCAAACAGGATACATAGACTGCTCAGACGAGTAGTTCGGGTAATGGTCTGCTACAGAGAGCAGCACCCACAGTAAACTCCTAGGTTTCCTTTTCTGGTGTTTGGAAAGACATGTGTCTCACATTGTAACTTGAACATATACATTATTTTTTGGACATACACATTATTTTTTGAGCGCCACAATGTGCAACACATGATATACAACTATCTATGTTTTATTATTACATCTGAATACTTGCATATAATGTCTTATAAATTGTGTAAATGTATGTCTAATACATGATTTTCCAATGCATCAGTTAACGTATTTAGCCTTCTAGGAATGTGTTGATATGTAATGTAATCAAAATTTCTTTCTAGTAAGCAAACACATAAATACAATCTTAAAATCTGAGGATTTTTGACAGAATAATGCCTGTTAAGCTGAAAAACAACAATTTGGGAGTCCAGGTTCACAATCAATGCGCAGATATGGAGGTCAACAGCCTCAACCAATAATTAAATGAAGGCACTGTATTCAGCAACATTTTTTGTGTTATACCCTAGACAAACACATTGAAGGTCGACTAACTCACCATGAGGATCATAGATCACCCATGCCACGGTGGAAAGATTCCGGGTACTGTGATAGGCACCATCAGCAAAAATAATATAAGGTGCAACAAACATTTGCATAAGAAGTAAAAAGACACAATAAGTGGCAATAATGCCTATAGACCAAGCCAAACATGCACACATTGAAAAACATAGTTATGTACACAGTAGATGCACGAAAGACTCATGCATAATATTTTTTAAGATAAAACCCATTCCGGGGCTTATCAAAAGCATTCCCTTCATAGTCAATTGGCTCATAGTCCCCTTTTTACAAAACACATTTCACAATATAAGGTCCATGCCACATAGGTTTGAATTTGCGTGCCCCCAGCTTATCATTTGCTTGATCGTATAGTAGGACTAAATCTCCTTCAATGAAAGAACAGGGATTGACGGTCTCACCAAAGTGAGTTTTCACTCTCTTCTTTTGTGCTTCGATGACTAAAGAAGCAAGTCGACAGGTCTCATCTAGCCGCTCTAGGTAAAGAAGACGTCCTTCTATGGGAGTTGTATTTGGGAGTAATTTGCAAGCTAAGTTGAGAGAAGGTATTTCGCATTCAATAGAAAGCGTAGCCTCCAAAGCATAAACCAGTTGAAACGGTGTGAATCTGGTTGCATCCTTCATTGAGGTATGGTAGGCCCATAAGGCAGAAAACAACATCAAATGCCAATTAGACTTGTGCATTCCAATGGTACACTGAAGCATCATAACCAACACCTTGTTGATGGCTTCGACTTGGCCATTAGCTTGAGGGTAATAAGGCATCGAATAATCATTACGCAAGCCTAACTGGGTTGTTAACTCAGTCATCATATGACCACGGAAATGAGAACCGTGATCAGTGACAATAGCCTAAGGGACTCCAAATCGATTAATCACATGAATGAATAGGAATTGTACAAATGTCTTACCATCACTGGACAATGTAGGCATCTCTTCAGCCCATTTTGTAAAATAATCGACGACAACGATAATATACCCATGCCCCCCGGTCGAGCGAGCATTACAGGTCATAGAATCTATGCCCCATTTAGAAAAAGGGCCAACAGTAATGACAAGATGTAAAGGGGATGGTGGCACACACATCTTCCATTGGTAAATTTGGCACGTGTGGCAAGAACAGACAACAAGAATGCAATCCTTAAAAATAGAGGGCCAAAAGTAACTAGCGTGAAGGATTTTTTGGGCAATAGCATAACTAGACATATGACCACCACACGCACTAGAGTGGCACTCATTTAAGACTCTTTTAGCTTCCTCAAACGTCAAACAATGACGAAGAACTGAGTCCACGCTGAGGCAATTTAAGGTGTACCCAACAATATGATAAGGCTGACACTGGTGATGAATACGTCGTCGAGCATCCTTAGACACATAAGGATGGAAAGAAGACATCTAGAGGTAGATAATAATATCACCATACTAGGGATCAAAGGTGTTGATCAAGAAAAGAGTGTCATCTAGAATGCGATCCTCTATCTGAGAGGGAGCGGTAGTAGATGGTAATGAGCAAATTAACTTAGCAAAGACAAGTGACTTCTTAGACTTGGCAGTAGTGAACTCAAAATAAAATGTTGAAGGATAATGATCCATTTCGAGTACTTGCGCCCCAGTAGCTAATGGGACAATATGTACGTCATCGGGTTGCAATTAGAAATCATGGTCGTCATACGCAACAAAATATAATGACGGAAACATTGGATAGTCTGCACGGTTGCCAAGGCAAGCTTCTAAACATATGCATATTGAATCTCAGTGTCAAGGATGTTGCAGCTAAGATAGTAGATAACATGCTCGAAACCATTTTCATCGTCTTGAACCAAAACCATGCCAATAGTGTTGTCAGCAGCAGTGAGATAAAGGGTGTAGTCACGATGGTATTCAGGCAGACATAATAAAGGAGTAGAAACAAGAAGTGTCATGAGTTGCTCAAATGAACTTTGGGTAGTTTCATCCCAAACAAAGGGAGTGTCACGCTTAAGCAGATGCATGTAGCCTTTAGCAATCTCAGTGTACTTAGGGATAAAACGACATAGGAAATTGGATTTTCCTTGCAAAATCTACAACTGATGCAAAGGAGCAGGAGGCGGGATATTCAATATAGCTTCAACTTTGAGGGGATCGAGATGAATGCCCTCTTTAGAGACAACAAACCCGAGAATTCTATCAGATTCGACGTAAAAGATACACTTATGTGGATTGAGACAAATACGGTAATGTCTATAGCGAAGAAAAATCTCACAGAGGTGGTTCGGATGGTTAGAACGTTTAGCTGAATGAGTCGGAAGGTCATCTAGATACAGTTGAACAATGTGACAGATGTCATGAAATGCATACGACATTGCTGACTGGAAGGTGGCACCGACATTCTTTAGGTCGAAAGGAAGCTTTTTGTAAGCGAAGTTACCCCACGGGAAGATGAAGGCGATCTTGTGTTGATCAACAAGCGAAATATTAATATGGTTATAACTAGAAAAGCCATGCATAAATGAGAAAATCTCACTCCCAGCACAATCGTCGATGAGCTGGTCAATAAAGGGCGTAGGATAATTATCCTTGGGACACACACGACTGATGTCACGATAATCAACACAAGCCCTAATAGTGCCCCGCTTTTTGGTCACAAGGACAATATTAAAGACCTATTCAGTGAACAGGATAGGGTAAATAAACCCTGCCTTGAGAAGTTTTTCAACTTCTCCCTTAATAGCCATGACTTTTCTTGGAGGCACGGGACATAGACGTTGGCGAACAGGCTTCACACCAGGGTATGTAGGTATCTCATGTATCACAATACATGGGTCAATACCGGGCATCTCCTCATATGACCAAGCGAAGACGTTGTGAAATTCTTTGAAAAGTTCAGTGTACAGCTGAATCTCCTCGGGAGTACAAGTGACTCCAATGTGAATGTTTTTAACAATCTATGGTTTAATAGAGATGTCGATGGGCATGGTTTGCGTAATATTCCCCATATTTCCTTCAGAAAAAACCTCATGAAACAAAAGTGGCATTTGAAGGGGCTGAGAAGGAATATGGGGAGAAAACTAATCTAGATAGGAAATCATGGCCCTATGGCTAGGGAGAAACGAGGAACGATGGTGAGAATCGGACCAAGGAGGATCCTCAAAAGACATAGTCTCAAGAATTGCTTCATCGGAAGGAAATGTCTCTTATAACAGATTCGAAGAAACAATATATCCGATCCAAGGGGATTGCACGTACGTGTCGAGGGACCTGCTCAATGGAGCTTAGTCGAAGGATGAAACCGATGCTGAAACAATTTTGACATAGTTGAGCTCGGCAGGGCTCAATGGCATAACGTCAACCCATAATTCTGCTTGATTGATGGGGGGAATCACCTAAGGATCATAATGGATATAAATCATGTTAATGGAGGTGACAATGGGAGGTGGGAGTGAAAAGACACCCATAAGGGTAGGATCTTTGAAGATTCCAGCACCCACACTTTCATAGGGGATAGTGGTATGCTCTATAAACAGAACATTTCCATCCGAAGAAGAGGAAGCGAAGAAGGACAGCTGGTCAACCGTGACAGTTTCCCCCTGATGGGGAACTGGAGTACATGAAATAAATATGAAGCCACTACACGCATGGCATATGTTCAACTTTGACCTAAAAAAAGGTTGTAAGTCAAATTCGCGTCAACAACTTCGACTTCAACTTCAACTGTCTTCCCTTCTAGAGGGATAGGAAAGCCTGGGAGGATACCAAATGGACGAGAGTCTCTTCCATCAAAGGCTTTCAAAGCATTAGGAGAATGACTCAACGACAGGCAACTGATAGCCTTCCAACAAGTAATAGACATGATGCATGTGGAGGCGCCCTCATCAATAACAGTATGGTGAATAATCTTCGAGTTAATGATGACTTGGATGAGGAAAGCAATCTGATGAGGCAATTGCGGTACATGATTTTCAATATCGAATGTAATTAAATCCGAATCGGCTGGGTCAATGCCACCAATAGCGGATAGCAAAGACTTCCTTTAGGAGGGACAGCTATGGAGGACTTCCAAAGCAGACATAGCCAAAGGAGCTTGGGCTAAGTCCTCAACAATGTTGTAGAGTTGCACGACACAAGCATTAGGGTTGTAAGAAGATTTCCGGAGAACTCCCTTGGTAGAAGGTTGAATGACAGGCTTAGTACTGGGCCAGTCAATATGAAGAGGACCAGAACTGGATGAAGGAACATTTGAAGGGACTTCAGGTTCCTTTCCGACAAGTGGAGGATATTCTTTCGGTCGGGTACTGATATGAATGGGAATAGTCCCAGCCATAAAAACTTGGGAGCCAAAAGTGGAAGAGGACTAAGGCTGATTGACCACCATTTCATTCTGTTGAGAGGGAAAAGGCTCTTTAAGGATAGGAGGAGTGCCCAAAGTCCCTTTAAGCAAACGACTAACCTCAGACTGTTTGGGACAGTCTTGAGTGTAGTGATCCTCATCACAGATAAGACAAGGATACTTGTGTTTGTGTTTCAAACCATTGTCTATAGGAGGCTTCGGAGGATCTTGTTTCAGTGGATCAACCTTATTTTTACCTTTCAAATCTTTCTTTGCCATGGTGGACTAGACAATGTTGACTTTAGAGGTTTTGCTAGTATTAGGAGTAGACTGAGAAGCATTATCACTAGGAGCAGTAGGTTTTTTGTTCGTCAGATTCGTGGAAGACTTTCGGGAAGATGAAGTAATAGAACCAATAATGCCGTGAATGGAAGGCATAGACAGGACTTTAGAAGTTCTCGGTTATGGAGCATCAGGAAAAAGATCATAAAGCATGTCAGATTGAGAATAAACCAAATTGAAATATTGAGCACGTGCGATAGCTTGCTCTTCAGTAACACATGCCTCCATAGTGATATTGTAGGCTATCAGATAGACAAAAGAGGTAGTAAACCAGTCAGCCAGAAGCTGGTCAAGGATCTAGAACTTAATAAAACGGCGGCGTTATCTCCATTCATGAATGTGATCAGAGATGTGCGTTTTCGTGTCCTATTTCAAAGATGTAAGGCAGTGTTCCCGTTTCATAATGAATCGGCAACTGAAAGTGGGTAAGAAATGCCATCGCAAGCGAATTGAAATCCTGGAAAGTTCCATGAGCAAGTTCAATATACCATTTCACGATAGAGCCATTGAGATTCTGTTGAAAAAGACAGAGGTAGATAGAATCATCAAGCCATGAGTTAGATGAACACCAGAGGTGATAAGTCATGACATGAGCTTGGGGGTCCTCTCTCGACTTACCATCAAATTTAGGAAAATCACTGGGAATTTTGGTCGGAACTAGTGGCTAGTATGGATTATGAAGGATTGGATCATTCATCAGCTTGGACACATCAAGCAGTTCCAAGGTTGCCAAAAAAGGTAATTGATGGTTAAAGGACATCATAAGTCACTGATAAGGGCTAGCGTTAGGGTTCCATCGAGATCCTTGTTGCCCCCATGGGTTTTTTCCATAAGGATTATAACTTGATGGTTGTCCTGGGGTTTGACCACTAGGAAACCATTGGTTATCAGCTTTACTAACATATGGCTGCTGAAAATTTTGATAAGGATTGGCCTGTGGTTGCTGATAATTTTGATACAGAGTGCCCTGAGGTGGCCCTTGAGGTTATAGAGGTTCTTGGAGACCGTATTGCAGCTGAGATCCAAACTGTGTCTGAGGTCCAGACTGTGTTTGATAAATAGGTTGGGTTGGAAAGCCAACTTGTGTCTGGAGACCAGGTTGAGTTTGGAATCTAGCCTGAGTCTGGAAACTGCGTTAAATTTGGGAACCAGCTTGACTAATAGCATAATTGAATTGACTGAATTGATGTCCTTATTGGTATGGAGGTTGACCCAACTGGCCAGAAGGCTGGCCTTGTGGAATTTGAGGTTGACCCACTTTCCCAGAATGTTGAACTTGTTGGGTAATAGGTTGACCTTATGGACACTGAGGCTAGCCCATTTGACCAAAGGGTTGACTAGATGGGATAGCAGGTTGGCTAGGCTGAAACTGAGGTTGTCCTTCTTAACCAAAGGGTTGACCTGGCTAGACAGCTGGTTGGCCTTACTGAAACTGAGGCTGAACTGGCTATCCAGAAGAGTGACCTTGTTGGACTTGAGGCTGACCTAGTTGACCAGAAGGTTGACCTAGATAAATAAAAGAGGAACCTGTAAGGGCTGAAGGTTGTCCCTGTATGGGTTGTCCTTGTAGGCCTAAAGTTTTCCCTTGATATGGCAACCCTTGAAAACCGAAAGGCTACCTTGGAAAGGTTGGCCTTGCGGACCACCATAGGTAGTATGAGACCAAGCAACCAAGAGTAGGACAAAAACTTCAACCGTAGGCTGAGGAGGTAGGGATCCAGTATGATAAACATGAGCCCATCGAGGATCATAATAGTGTAACGAGTTATGTGGATAAGATGGCGGTTGGGAGCCTAGAGACATATGATTGGGTTTTGAAGAGCAAACATGTATTGTGCATATGTCCATCCTGCCGGAATGGAACTGGAAGAGAATGGTAAGCTAACCGTAGGATTAACGACTACAGATGCTAAAGATGAAGGACCACTGCTGGTAGCAGTAGTAATCACTGAGGATGTAATGACAACATTAACAACAAGATTTCTAGAGGCCACATAAATAGTCGGTATGGATGAAACATATGTGATTGAGATGTCATGAATCTAAGGTATGAAAGGCCCCGACGTCGGAGCTGTGGTGTGAGACCACACTGAGCTATGATTTAGGGATGTGGAACCCATAATGTCAGACAAGGAACAATAACACAGTGGCAATGTCACACCAAGACCCAAATGAAAAGGGAAGCGTTTCGGTGGAAAAGGAAGGGTTCCACCTGACGCAATGTTCTCTTTGCCGCTAGTGGGACTTCTCTCATCCATGTCGGAAGAATACATTGCAATCAAAAGACCAGGAGGAGTAGACAAGAGATCTTCTTCTGATGGCTCCCAAAGAGGATTCCAATTGATATCAAAAGGCTCCTTGCTTGGGTCTCGAGAGTTGAGTAGCTGAACACGTGGGATAATAGGAAGGGTACCACTAACAACTGATACCTTAGAAGAGACAGGAGATGAAGGGTCTCCGTCACTTGGTGAGGATGGCCTAAACTCAAAATATGAGAAAAAGAGATAATCGAGTAGGGTTGCGATACTACGTGAACCAAGAACACGGTCAAGACTAACAGGTAAAATGTGAGTGTGGACAAATAAATTTTATGACATAGGAACGAAACTTGACCTTTTCATATTTAAAGAGTCGAGAAAAAGGACAAAAGATGACTCTAGTCACCTTTGAATATTTAATTAGCCTGAAAGGACAAGTGCTCAGATGAACCTTTTGCTTTTAATGAGTTGAAAAGGAATGAAAGTGACTACTCTAGAGTACTAGACAAGAGGTTTACCATAAAAATCGCAAAACTGCATATACACCTTGGTGATCAAATGAAAGAGAAATGACCAAGAAATTTCCGTACGACAGTCGATATTCCCGAATGTTGTGTTCGGTGCCTTACGATTCATAAGGTGGCAGACTCGACTTCCTATGGATAATAGGATGATAACCTAGTGGGGTCTCCTGATATATACTTGACAGTATGAAAAGCACAAATCTGTACTAGTGGCTATTGAACCACAAAAGGAGGAATCACCCAACCTTAGTGAAAACAATAGTAACTAGGTTTAACAACCCTGGAACACATCTCTAGCCTAGACCTCTAGATATGTGAGCGTTAGGTTCCAATGTGTTTTTAAGTTCATTCAACAAATTTTCATAGTTAATCTTGATTTAAGTCTCGGTTTCAAGGCCCTACCGAATGTAGTTCAACAATTTCTAGGATGCAAATATATGAGTAAATGACCATTCCTTTCGATTAACAACTACCTAGATGAGGGTAAGGAGTTCATTTCCAAGTGAACGCAAACCATAACAAGCAAATGCAAGAGAAATAGTGCATGCAAGAAACCCAATCATTATGAAACAGAATGCATCAATGCACTTATCTCACAACTACTAATGAACAATTTGAACTTTCTTTCTAATTTCTCAATCATGAAAAATTCACTAATGCAAATGTGCTTTCACTTTCATATGTTGTATGAATGCAATATTTTTATTTTTGGGATTTAATGACAAACAAAAAAATGCAAGCCTGGCTGATCCAAACAAATGTGATCTATGTTTGATAGCATTGAAATCAAATCAACATGAGAAACTGGTTCGATTACCAAACACTAGAGATCAATCAGAAAAAAGACACGTG
Source organism: Pinus taeda (assembly GCA_000404065.3). Taxonomy (NCBI): domain Eukaryota; kingdom Viridiplantae; phylum Streptophyta; class Pinopsida; order Pinales; family Pinaceae; genus Pinus; species Pinus taeda. The sequence continues at coordinate 176,574 of APFE030138465.1, read as the reverse complement.
TTAAAATAGCCCCAAACAAACCAATCAGATGTCGTGGACGAATATTGAAAGGACAAGCAACGTAAACAATTGACTTCTCGATGAAAGGAGTTAGGTCACACAACCCGAAAACTCAAGATTCAGACAACTGAAACCAAGGAGAAAGTGCCTTAACAACCACAGTCAATACAAGCTTGGTAAGACATAAGAGGGAGTAGGGGACAAGCAACACTGACTGATTCAGGAGGCAAGGCTATGAGACAAAACCTTACAAGAATCGTTGCAGGGCTTAACATAGCAACCTAGGATGAAAACCAAATCGTTGCAGGCACAAAGCTAGCAATAGAGCGACGTCGTCGCAAGAGTACACTTGTCTTCGACGACAGTCCGATTTCAGGAATCTTTGCAACTGTATGACGAGATATCCGTGACATATAGCTTTATCAAAGAGGAAAAGCACGACTCGTCACGACTGTTATGAGTTAAATAATAATGATATTAATTAAGAGATAAAATCAAGCAAAAACACCTAAAAGAGACTAGGCTCATCCCTCAGGCAGTAATAAGGACTACCAGATTTACTCAAGCAACCCAAAACACTGATGCCTCAGTCTTAAACCAAAAAGAAACTCCAAAACAAAGCAAGAGGAAAATATGAGACAAGACACAAAGGACTCCCCAGTGGAGTCACCAACTTGTGATGTAGGTAAAGTTCCCTCTGTGGAAAAAGGAAACCCCTCTAGCCCTACAGTGGGTCTAGTCACAACAAGACAAAACAACAGCTAATTTCCTTAAACAGTCATTTTTGAAAGAGCTTACCTCAAACTGGTGTTTGATCGAGTCTTTGTTATGCTTCTTCAGCTTTCGTTTCCTTCTCCTTGATGAGCAGTTCACCTGAAACAACACAAGAGAACAACGAAACACATAATAAAGAACAATAATGAACTATTCACTTACAAAGTCAAGGAACCATAAGCTATCAAGTATATTTCACACATGACATAGGAAATCATCATTGATTGTATTAATATGAGAAAAATCAAGGCTTACAACCATGCCTTGACGTTGCAAGCTTCCTTGAAGGGTCCAGTCAATCTGTCTCCATAAGCATTCACTCCCAAAATTCTCCCAGGAAAGCTGATGACTCTCTCTCTCACTCAAAAGCACTAGTATTAGGCTAAGGAAATCTTCCTCCTTATAACACCTTTTTGTACTAACAATCCACAACCAATTTCTAAACTATCAGCAATTCACACTACAAACTATCAATCCAACACCAAAAACTTGCTAATTTGCTCACATCCAAAAACTAGCTGATCATAGCAATGGGTAATGCTTTTATAAGAGGAGGAGCCTCCACAAATGAGGGAGAGGGAGCTTATCTTCAAGGGAGGTTTCTCAAAAGGTGGAACCACCATCCAAAATGAGGAAAGGCGAACCTCCCTGAACCAACAACCAATTCCAGAACCACCCAGAAGCATTATGTTCAAACTAATTTGCCATATCTGGGTCGTCATGAGTCAAACATTAGGACTTAGAGACAACATTGCGAAGTCACGGTGTATTCAGAGTTATCTTTGCAAGTAGGATACTGATGACTTGTGATGATCTCTAAAATCTGACCATCGCAGAGAACATATGTACCCTTGTGACAGTGTCGTGACATTCTAGTTCATTACAGGGAACTGCCACTGGCAGAACGAGGTTGACTTGTGACGATCTTGAAACATGGGTAAAAAGGGTGAATATTCAGGATTAAGGAACATTGTTAATATTCTTGAATAATTGGGAAGATGTGGACACATTTGTTTGAGTTATGACACAGAGAAGATGTCGTTCAGGGATTGACTTTATTCGAGATCAGGGGATACAGGGCCAGTGAGAAATTACTATGTAACAATGCTTCAGATACAGCTTTGGGAGTTGTATTAGGACAAAATGATTTGATCCCTTATGCCATCTACTACACAAGCAAGAATTTGACTCCACTGAGTTAAATTACACTGTAACTGAAAAGGAATTCTTCGCTGTTGTTCATGCTATCAACAAGTTTATACATTATATAATAGGCTATGAAACATTTTTTCATACAAATCAATCTGCAATTAGATACTTAATGAATAAATTGATTACTAATGGCAGATTTACAAGGTGGTTATTACTACTACAAGAATTCAACATCATTGTTTTAGATAGACCTGGAAAACAAAATACAGTTGCTGATTTCTTGTCTAGAATTCAAAATATCAAAGATAACACTCTAGTTGAAGATAAATTTCCTGATGAATATCTTTTTGCAGTAACTACTCAAACTCCTTGGTTTGCAGATATTACTAATTACTTAGTCACAGGAAAATTACCTTCACATTTATTTCCTAAGGAGAAAAGAAAAATCATTCAAACAAGTGAAAATTACTCATGGATTACTAATGAATTGTATAAAATAGGTCCAGATCTCATGATCACAAGATAAGTTCGAGAAGATGAAATGCCTGAAATTCTTAAGGCATGCCATGACGAACCTTGTGGTGGACACTTTGCTAAAAAAAGGACAGGCTACAAAATCCTTCATTTACGATATTATTGGCCCTCTATATTCAGAGATGCCAAAGAGTATGTCAAAAGGTGTGATAGCTGTCAAAGGGTAGGGAAACCTGCTCCTTCAAATGAAATGCCACTACAAACTGAGGTACTCATTAAACCTTTTGAAAAATGGGCCTTGTATTTTGTTGTACCAATTAATCCTCCATCTAAACAAAAGAAATATATTTTGGTATGCACTAATTATGTCACTAAATGGGTAGAAGCTAAAGCATTACCTTTTGCTAATTAAAAATCTGTAGTTAACTTTCCTTTTCAAGACATCTTCACTCGTTTTGGTGTTCCAAGAGAAATAGTGACAGATCAAGGATCTCAATTTACATCTAAAATGGTGGAGAGACTTGTGGAAGAATACAAAATAAAACATAGGAAGTCTACTCCTTACCATCCACAAGAAAATGGTCAAGTTGAATCTACCAATAAGGTGATTGAAGGAATTCTCACTAAGATTGTACATCTACATAGAAAAAATTGGGTAGAAAGGCTTACTAAAGCCTTATGGGCCTACAAAACTACATGGAGGAACATGACAGGACATACTCCCTATGAGCTTGTTTATGGGAAGCACATCTTGTTCCCTATAGAGTTTGAAATCAGAACCTTCAAGACGACAGTCCAATTGGGACTGGATTTATCAGAAGCATAGAAACACAAACTGGAGCAACTCAATGAGCTTGATGAAATTAGGCAAGATGTATTTCAAAGAACTAGTTTAGTCCAACAGCAGAGGGGTAAATGGCATGATAAGTATGGCAAAGAGAAGAAGTTTCAAGTAGGAGATTGGGCACTTATGTTTGATTCAAAATTCAAACATTTTCAAGGGAAGTTTCAGACTCATTGGATTGGGCCATATGAGATTGAAAAATTTTTTAATAATGGAGAAGTGAGAATAAGGAAAATAGACGAGAGAAATGTACCTCTTCTTGAAAATGGTCATCGGTTAAAGACATATCATAAGCCAATTTCAAGGGAGGATTTTGTTAGAATTTTCAAAGATAACACTAAGATGAAGTTTGGGAAGAAGAATTCTTCTTCTCCACTAACTTAGCTTTTCCTGAATATATATATATATATATATATATATATATATATATATATATATATATATATATATATATATATATATATATAATATATAATATATATATATATAGATATATATATATATATATAATGTATAAATATGAAAACCAATTGTTCATTGGCTTACATATACAGGAAATACAGGGTGAAAATCAGATATTTCTGACATCCTGTATTTCCTATTTTCTTTCTGTAATGAGTAGTGACATAAAGCTACATTCATTTGCAGTACGTAATATGCAAATTCATTTCATATCATCTCATCTCACTTCACTTTCATTCCCTTTCACTGTTATATCCCATTTTCCTTTCATTACACTCCATTTACATTTTATTTCACATCCATGTTCCATAGCCATATTTCATCTTTATCATGTTTTACAGCTAACTCCATTCCGTAGCCATTTTGATTCTATAGCCATAGTTCCATTCTGCAGCTTGTTCCAAATAAATGTTGATTGCAGGGAATTGAAGAATTTTTTTTTTGAAGGCTAATATGCTAACAAGGGTATCTGTGGATCAACATCAAAGAAAAACAACAAACAAGAAGGTTAAGTTTTCCAGGAGGTAAAAGTGCAAAAAATTGTTTTAAAATGGCATAGTTAGAACATAGAATATGTATAATATGGGCATTCATATGTCTCCATGAAAAATCATCATTTGATTTGATTCCCATCTCTATCGCACTGCATATCCACTACACCATCCATCTTCCGTCACATAAGGGTCCATAATTAACTCCCTCATTGTTTTTAAAGATCATGTCTACGACGTGACATATTTGTCCATGTCTCTCCAAAACCGTTACCATTTACTTATTTCACACAAACCCACAATTCTTTCCACCATACTCGCAGTCAATCCATTTCATAAACTAGGAAAGGTAATTCTGAAGGTTAAGGAATTTTGTGAAGAAGAAGGCATGGGACTCATTGTCAGGACAGAACCAATAGGAGAAAAATATATGGAAGGATACCCACAGCTCAAGGAAATGTTGCAGAAGGCTAGATGGCTCAAATTCATCGAAAATTTTGACGGTTTTAATAAAGAGATCACAAAATATTTTGCTAGATCTTTTGATGGTACAAAGGTAGAAATTGGAGATATAAAGTTTGCAATAACAGAATCATTCATAGTAGAGGCTACAAAATTTCCAAGACATGGTGAAAGATGGTTCAAAAACAAGGAATTCCATAGTGGATCATGGAAAGTAATCCTCAGGAACCCAGGTATGGATGTCTCTGTTTTTAGAAAAGGAATTCCCATTTCAGCTCTTAAAGGTAAATGGAGGAGCATGCTTTTGATATTACAGAAATTTATCACCTGTGAGGGGAGATTCAGGTGCATGTATGTCTACCATATACATTTATTTATGAATTCCCTAGAAAATGGATAAATCAATCTTCCTTTCTTCCTGCTAAATAGTTAAATAAGGATGGCCTCAAATGTGCAGAATAAAATAGAGTTCATAGAATCAACCATGTACCATCATGGGTTGATAAAGATACTAATATAATTTCATTTGAAAAGAATAGGAGATACCTGGGAGGATTTCCTCATTAGAAATAATTTCTAAGAAGCACCAGAGTCACCCAAAGAAGATAATGTTAGAAAAAGCAGAGGAAAGAAGATTGGTATAACCATTAAAGACAAACTTAAGTCTTCATCACACAAATATGATGAAAAATTGATATTTGAAAAACTGACAGAAATCACGAAACAAATCAGAGCAAGAGGAAAGATAAGAAAAGAGAAAAAGATCACAGAGAAAGAGAATGTAATTCATCCACAACCTAGAAGAAGCTCGAGACTCCAAGGGTTGGTAAAGAAAACACTGTCAAAAGGGACATAGTTTATAAACTTAGAAGAGGAAACCCTAGAAACTTCTCCCGTTAACATCTCTTCTGCACAAAGTCCTCAAAATTCTCTTGACCATAATTTTGAAGGTAGCCCAAGCATAAGATCTCGAGGCATAGACCCAATATAGAAACAAATATATGATTATATAGAATCGATGGAGAAGAAAAGTGCCTCAATGAATCCAGAACCCTCTGTCAATTCACAAGAACCTATAATTGACTCTCTCAAATAGGAAATTTATGAATTAGAGATATCGAACTGAAATATCAAAAAGGAAAATGAATCCTTGAGGGAACAAAGTAAATTGGACAAGGCTATTCATGATAATACCATTATGCATCTAGGACTGTGGTATAAGAAAAAAAAGGAAGTTGAAAAGAAAGAATAGAAGTCTGAATATAAAAGTCATCAACCTCAAATACAGGCTTATTATGAGGTAACCCAGAATGACAGTCACTTCAAGGAAGAGCAAAAGAAGAAAATTGGATGTACTAGCAAAAGTGTCTGAGCAAATGCATTAGAAAAGAAGAACTCACATTTTTGGCAAATTGCATGAGGAAATGCAATGATTTTGCAGTGGGGTATGTTGAACCCTAGAATCACCTTCCTCTTAACATTTGTTCTCACCTTTTTCTCTTTTTTTTCACAAGACTACAGATCCAATCAATGATAAATGTTAGATTTTGTCTTACGAAAGCATTAAAATGATCAACATATTATATTTTCATGTTCTTGCTATTTTAATATAATTTTGCAAATTAGCTACAAAACATAGCTTATTCTGTAGTTAATTGTGGGTTCTGTAGCTACTCTCATGGTTTGGTAGGTTACATGTGTCAAATGAAGAACTGGGCCACATGGGAATCTCCAAAATCATCTCTACATGGATTCTATCCTACTCACTCAATCCAGATCGACAAAAAAGCATGCCTAAAGTCATGGTCAAAGATGGAGTCAAATACGTTGGTGGGATCTAGTATTATAGCAAGGATGCTACAACTCTTGGGACTCCCTTCTTTACTTTTATCAACCCGATATTTTGTATCAAACTTGAAAGCGACGGTGGTATATGCACAAGTACTAGCTCTTACTGCAAGTTGCCACTTGATCAACTAGCACAAGTTCGCTAGGAGCTTAAGCCAACTTCTATGAGTTCTTAGAAGAAGCTTTTGACTGTGATGGATGAAAGCTAACTCAAAAGAGGCTAGTCTACTTGCAGAAAGAAGATGAAAGTTGAAAGGAAATGCAAACCCTAGCAAACCCTAGTTTTACTGACTAAGCCTACTTGTGCAAGAAAAAAGATGAAAGCTGCTGAAATGGATGCCATTAACTCTTGGAAAGGTAAAATGCATGTGTTTAAGCTACTTCTAAAGGAAAATATTGAAAAAGCATCTTTTTGTATTTTTGAGTAATTTTATGCAGAATTATTATGCATGTGTTTTAACTATTTTTGATTGTGCAGAGGTTTATTGGCAAAAGAAAATGGAGTGGATGTTTGCAGGAGGTTGGGAAGGTGTGGAGAGGACCTAAGGGGTCCTAGCACCCTTCTGGAGAATTCCATGGTGATCAGATCTCGAAAAATTGCTCGCAGGAACTTCTACAGGAGGTTTGTAGGGGATCTACAGGAAATTCTACAGGAACAAGCCGAAAGTGGCTTTTAGAGGATTTATGGTGGAAAAATGGTGGGATAGTGGAAACAAAGGATGGATAAGGATGTTAAGAGTTTTAGGACCTTGTAAACGAAGCTCAGGAGTGATGAAGATGGTTGGATTTTATTCAAGGATGAAGAAAGTAATGTTGCACAAAAATGTAGAAACTAGGGAAAGTTGGGAAAGTATGGAGAATGGGTGAAGGAAATCTTGAGAGAGAGACTGGAGCAGGTTGTATGATGGAGGATGAGTAGGTTGGAGTGTCTTACAGGTGTTCTGCACATTTCTTTCTGAAACTGATCCAAGAAAAGACTAAAAAACAAAGACTTATCTATTTTGACCTAATTTTGACTTAAAAACCAGAAACATGATGAACAAAAGTTTATAGGCAGGAAATCATGCAAGAAAGCTATGGAAACTAAGCAAGAACAGATCTAAGCATGAACACACAACTGATATCAACTTTTACAAATTAAAACCTAACATTAGCAATTTCATTGGAAGGCAAAAATAGTGTTTTTGTGGTAGCAAGTGTGCCTTGGTATCAATTCATGGTAACAAGGAGGGATAAAGGAGATCAAAGATTGCTTGGTAGCGTTTCTGTGGATAATTTTTGTTACCAAACTAACAAATCAACCTGAAGCAAGAAAAACTATCTTAATCATCAAAAACAACCTAAGTAACAAAGCAAGATTTAACCTATATAACAGATATTATTCCAAGAATGCAGTAAAAACACATAAAAGTACACAAAGGAGGTATTGGGCACTTGGGTTGGGCCCAACCCCAAGAGGTACAGCCTCCTAAGAAAGCTCAGAGCTGGTGCAAAGTGGAATTCATCTTCATTGATCAAAAAATAATAGTCATGCAACAAAACTATTTACAAAAAGAGCTCGAAAATGAGCTGAATGCAGAGCTGCACTAAAGTGCATTAATAAATTGTTCAATAGCTAAACTAATAAGGCTTGAAGCCTTCCTACTTATGCAAATGAGGACTCCCAACATTCCTCCTTAACTTTAGGAGATTGGCTGCCCAAAACTGTAGTTAATCAGCTGCTTCACTAGACCTGCTCGGTTGCCCCTTGAAATCATCTTTGGTGGGTTGTTGAACTCCGAGTTGATGGTGCAGAACTCGAGGAAGGGGTCATTTAGTGCAGGAGACACCCCCCCAATAAATCCTCGGCCTTGTTTCTTCGTATTTGGCTGCCAATCTGCTCATAAATGCTTGATCTTGGTCCAAAAATGTCCAAAAATATGCAATAAGCACGTATTAGACTTTGTCGTCAAGTGACTATTCCCATTCACTCAATTAACATAAATATATTCAAAATCATCCATAAAACTATGGAGAATGGTGGATTAAATGAGAATAATAGGCAAAATGAGCCCATAAAGTTACCCATTTTTTGGGTTCATCATCACCCCCTTGCTGAATGTGTTGCTCATCCTCTGAGCAACTAATCCAGTTCATCATCTTTGATTGCTTTGACTACCTCACTGACATCCCAGGCCTCTAAGGTGATGTTCTCTTCTCTATCATGAAACCATTGCATGTGTTCTTCTTCTTCCTTGACCCCTTCCAGTAGTCCTAAGAGTAGTGGAGGTCTGAAATTTAGGCCAATCCAGTTAGCCTTCAGGTTTTGCATTGACTGTTTATAAAGGGGTACTCTTGCCAAAGCCTCCCTCATTCTGGTTGGGGAGTGGTACTCTCTTATTTTCAGACTATGGGGCAATGCGTTCCATCTCCTTGTGTAAGCATGAATGTAATTATCACTGAACAGTCTTTCCATGTCTTCAAAGTGAGCAATGGCTTGAGCTTTCCTTTCAACATAATCTGGGAGAACTTGAGGGTTGTTGGCAAGGTGCTGATGAGCATATAGTAGGGCTAAGGGGTCTTCTAGTTCTGCCCTGATTAGCAGGGGCTCATTCAGTTCTTTGGCCATGATTTGTTGAACTTCCACTGCCCTTTTTTCCTCATGGCTTAACCAAGAAGCCATGGCCATGAGTTGTAGATCTCCTAATGTAGCGTTCGGGTCTGATAGATTCATGTTTGGAAGTGTCAAGTTGTGTAAATAGAATTCTGCTAACTTGGCCTTATCTTCAGCTGCACTACTGTCACACAAATACATAAACTAATTGTAATTCTGGAATGGAATGGTGCCCCTTTGGGCCAATGTGTTAATTTGAAATTGCAACCATTGGTCTTTAAGATATAATGCATAGGATTTAGCAGGCTACCTACATTGTAAGGCTTCCACTACCCAGCTGGCCATGCAGGCCATTTGGGCTTCTTTTTCTTGCAACTACTGTTTTAAAACCTGTATTTCTTCTGCTGCCTAAGACTCCTTTTCTTTCAGCAGTTTGTTAGCATCTCAAAATCAGCTTGTAGCTCTCCCTCTTTCTCTCAGTTGTTTCCTTGTCTGCTAGAGGTCCTTCTTGCTATTGCTGCGCTCCCAAAATGGACAGCCTATCTTCCTTATGAACTTCATGTAGCTGTAACTGCTTTTTCAATAGCTCATTCTCTTCTTGTAGCTAGGCTCTTTTGCCACTTTCTATGTGCCTCACCATGGCCAACTCTCTTCTCAATTCTTTCAGTTGTTCTTCCAGGTGGCCTATGTATGTAACTCCCTTGGATTTAGCAATTCTCATCCAAGTGTGAGTCCTAACCTGTTCCTGTTCCAATGCAAAGAAAAGTGGTACAACAAACTTCTGTGGGATGATCTTCCCACTTTCTAACAAGTTGTAATATGAGACCAAACTAGGCTAAGGGCTTGGTTCAAGTATCTCCTCGGTCTTGTCCGCTTCTTGTGATTGTGTCACTACCTCCTCTTCCAATTTCTCAGTTTATTTTAACTTTGCTAGAGTTTCCTGTAGAGATGTTTCAGCTTCTTGTAGAAGTGCCTTTGAATCCATCAACTTAATTTTCTCTTTCCATGTGAAGCTTTTTAGGCTTCGTCATTCATAGGTGATAGATATCTTGGAAGGAGACTCTTCCTTCTTTTTAGTGGGTGTGTCCATAATGACAATTGGTTCCTTTGATGGTGGCTAGGGTTTGCCCACTTTGATCCTTGTGCTTTTTCTGGCTTTAAAGTACATGGAGGTTTGCCTTTTTATTTTTCCTTTTTGTTTTGCAGGTGTGCTTAATGCAATAAGCATAGTTGCTGCTTCCCTTGCCAACATTTCAGGGGATTTCTCTTTCTGCTGCTCTTTTCCTTCACTTCCTGTAGAAATCTCTATGCCCACTGTTTCTGCCTGTGTCACTGATATCTCAGGGTGTGCCTTTTCCTTCTCTTGCTGGTGCCTACTTTGGCTATGGTAGTCTTCTTTTGGGCTTTCTCGGTCTTTTTCTTTTCAATTTGTGTCCTTTTTCCTTTCTCTGTTCTCGCTGTTGTCTCCCTTTCTGTCTTAGGCTCAGCAGTCTTGTCAAATTCCTCTTTTTCCTTCTGTTCTTCCTCTGTTTTGCCCTCTTCTTGAATGTCTTGTGCTCCCTCATCATTGTTCTTCTCAATTTCTTCAATTTGCTACCCCTCATCACTGCTAGATGGGCTGATGTTCTCAACCAAAGTTCTAATGTCATCATCCCTTGACATATTTTTGAAGATTTCCCAAGCTATGGGGATAGTATAGGTGTGTAAAGCATCTTCTACCAATATTTTGATGAGCCCATGGTGGGCCAACTGATCTGGGACCCCTACATTTAGCTTTGTACCACATTCAATTAAAGACTGAAGGAGGAAATATGGGATGCTCAGTTTTCTATCTTGAGGCAAGTCCACCCCATACCTCAATTCATGTAACAACCTGAAATGATATCCATAAATGATGTTGAATCTCCCTTCACATGTGATATACTTCATTATTTGATAACTGACTTCACTCGAAAGAGGAGGCAAGCTTGTCTTCTAATCCCGTTTTTATCTTCTACAGGATGCTCCTCGGGCAAAAAAAATGTTTTCTTAGGAACTTGTCCCAATGATTTCTCCTCTCTACTCCAAGGGAGCCCCAACAATAGACCGGTAATTCTACTGATGAAATCAGGTGTAAGTTCTAGGGTCAAACCCCTAAAACTAATTGTGGCATGTGCCTTCGAATGTGGTATGAGGGACATCAAAAACTCTTCAGTCACCTCCTCATCATAACCCTGAATTATGTCAAAGAAGGATATCTATCTTGTCTGGGTGAAAAGGTCCACCACCTCAGGGTGCTCGTGCAATTTGCTAGAGTTTAAAGGCTCTTTCCTTATGAATCCTCCTGGCATGGTGTTAAGTGTTCTTTTTGTGTTTTAACTAGAAAAGAAAATGCTCAGGTGGAAAAAATAGTTAATCACTAAAACAGAGGATAGCTGAATTCGGCTTTTTTTTGAAACTAAGAAGGAATTTCCCGTGTGCTTCTTTACAACATCAAATGGCAATAATTCTCCTGTTTTAAACTTCTATCTCCTTGAATTTGACTTCCGGTTTTTGAAAAGAAAGAATTTTTTCTACAGAACATAGGATAAGGATACAGGTTCTTTTCTCAGCACGTAGATAGATATACAAATTCGTTTTTCACACACACACACACACACGCAGGCTGGCCTTTACTGCTACATGTATCTTTCTTACAGGAGAATTTGAAAAAGGATGAGGATATTTCAGATGCAGAAAGAAAAAGAAACTATGTAGACTTAGGGAAATATGTAGGCCAACTTTCACTTTTTTCAATGCACAAGTAGACTTTCACTCTCTTTTCAATCTACCGTCATGTTCAATTCACCACCTTACTCAAACAAATCATGCACAGAGAAGTTTTCCTGAGCCTACCTCGTTTTGAGCTTGAATTCCGATGAAAATCCCGAGTTTTCTTTCTGCAAAGATGTTCCCTGCCTTTCTTATAGAACCCTTCCTGTAGAAATCTCTCGGCTCCTATAGAATGAAACTGTGCTTCCGGTAGAGCCCGATAGGTAGGAGATTTTCAAAAAATAGGCAGAAAACTGGTGGAGGATGATTGGTTAGTTGCTCTAGAAGTGGTAGATGCATACTCCAGTCGAGAACGTCGTGACTGCAGAATAAACAAAGGGTTGTGGAGGTTTCAACTGAGCTGTCTTTTAACTGCGGGCATGATTCATGGTTAGGAGATGAGGTGGCTAGACTGGACCGTTGATCCTACATCATAGTCATAATGTTTCTACATGCCATCTGACTGCCATCACCTCCTTTACTCTCGTTATCCATTACCACCACTACCAGTCCCGAATATTTCGTCTTGAATGGACATTCCACACGTGATGGCTGTGTATCTGATCGACGGTTTTGAATTTGATGGGGCTCATTTGGATTCCACGAGGATGTGTAACTGACCGAGGGTGGCCGGTTAAATGGCCACCGATTCCATTCAATCCGAACCATTCCCATAGTCAGGCAGCCTTAAAATATGATTCATGTAATTGAGGAATAAGTTTAGGCACTTACCTCTGCAGTCGCGGCCGTGTTATGTATATTTCAGATTTTGGAACCCATTTCTTCATTGTTGTTGGTGCTTGCGCTATACATGCTTGGCCTTAGGCTGTTGCTAATGTTCACATGTTGAAATAGAGCTCCGTGCATGTTTCATATGCCATACTTTGTTGTCCCTGTCTCTGGAGTATGTCTTTCAGAGGGATCAGCTGCTACAGGAATCCTGTAGGATTTCCTGTAGCTGCTTCTCCTTTTGAAAGTCAAGCTTAAAATGAGTAGGGCTACAACTGCTGATGAGGGTTTCGGCTAATAAGGAATCTAGATGGAAGGTATCAGGTATGGTGGGTGAAAAAAATTGCTGCTTTGATTTGTCATTAAAATGTTTTGTTTGCAGCATGAAGGAAACATGATTTCCGTGTGTGACCATGCAGGGACATAAAAATGAGTGTAATGGAGGTGTACAAAGATGGAAAAAGGGTGACATATGGCGATGGATGGAAGCAGGGAGGTGTACCAGCCTCATAGGAAGATTCCCAACCCTTGGGTCCTCTTCTGAGATAGATTTTGGCTTTTCTGTAGATTCTATAGGATCCTCCTGTAGAAGATACACAGTTTCCTATAGGAGGTGAAATTTCAGACCGAAGGAGGCCAAATCTTGGGAAAGGGTAATGGTCATGGAGGAATGGCTTGTGAGGGATGCATGCAGCCTAGTCATGTCCTCTGTCTTTGTCTTCAGAGATCCTCCTAAATCCTGCAATGACCTTCCTGCAACCTGCAAATTATTCAACAGAAATTAGGTTCATTTTTTTATTTTTTATTTTTTTTTTTTTTTTTATTTTATTTTTTAAATTCTGAGATAGTTGGGGCACCTCCAGGAGGTTTTCACCCTCATTATCTACCCTGGGAGCCTCCAAAAGGTTTTCACCCAAGGATCTTTTATTCCTTTTTTCTTTTTTTCTGTGTTTTTTTTTTTCTTTCTCAAGGTGTCGGTGGAGTGGAGACAAGGACCTGCTCCACTACTAGCACTGATTTACCCATAGTTTCAATGAACTCCTACTTAGAAAGGGGCTTCCTGTAGATTTTCAATCGATGCCCATTGACGAGCATGTGGATTTATTCTTCATCAATGGTCCTGATAAGGACTGAACCATTGTCATTGCATTTATCCACTGTATATGGTCCCAGCCATCTTGTCCTCGGCGTTCCCTTGAAATCCTTGTATCTTTAATCATATAACAACACCCAATATTCTGGCTGAAATTACTTTTCTTTGAGGTTCCGGTCATGCCATATATTTCTTTGGAGTTGGACTACCTTTGAGTGGAGAAGGGCCTGCATTTTTTATTCATCTAATCCATTCAGCTGAAGTAATCTTTCCTATTATGCATGGCTGAGATCTAGGTCCAGCTGAGCTACCAACCTCAATGTGTTATATTCAAATTCTATGGACAACAAAGCCTTCTTCCCGTAGACCAGCTCATAGGGTGTGAAACCTGTTGTAGTTTTCCAAGTAGTGTTATAGGCCCAGGTGGCCTCAACTAAGTGATCTGCCCAATGAAATCTGCTGCTGCTCACCACCTTAGTCAAAATCTCTTCCAAAGCTCTGTTAGTGACTTCCACCTATCCATTTGCTTATAGATGATAAGCGGTGGAAGTTTTGTGCTTAATCTTGTGATGAGTGAGCAGGTCTTCAATCAGGTTAGAGGTAAACTGAATTCCTTGATTTGTGACTAATTCTCTTGGGTAGCCAAACTTGTAGAAGATATTTTCCCTCTAAAACTCAATTACTTTTTCTTCTATTGTTGCTTTGATTGCCTTTGTTTCTGCCCACTTTGTCAGGTAGTCCGTGCACACAATGATGTAAGACTTCTATTTTGAAGGAGGGTTGATAGGACCCACAAAGTCCATGCCCCACTTCTCAAATGGCTCGAAAGTCACTTGAGGTTGTAGGGGCATCTCATCCCTTGGAGTCGATTTCCCCATCCTTTGACATCGGTCACATTGGCAGATGTATCTTCTGACATCTTGATAAAGAGTGGGCCAATAGTACCCTCCTTGTAGAATTTTGAAGGCGGTTCTTTTTGCTGAAAAGTGGCCTCCACAGGGCCATCATGATAGGTTAGGAGGATGTCAAAAACTTCCTCCTCCCTGACACACTTCCTCAAAAGATCTGGGCCAAGTTTAAACAGGTTGCCCCCAATCCAAGTGAATGGGGCACTTTTCCTCATGATCTTGCTCTTCTCTTTTGAGGACAGGTATGGTGGGAACTGAGCTTAAACCAAATAATTTGCAATATCAGCAAACCATGGAGAGAGTACTGAAATAGAAAATAGGTGTTCATCTGGCATTTAATCATCCACCATCCCTTCTTCACCTGCAGGAAAATCTAGTCTAGACAGAAAATCAACAACGACAATTTCCTTACCTGGCTTATCAACAATGGTCAAATCAAATTGCTGCAATAAAAGTAACCATCTAATGATACGAGCGTTTACATCAAGTTTATTCATCAAATACCTAATTGCAACATGATCAATATGCACAAATGTTTGATAGCCAGTGATGTAGTGTCTAAACTTGTTTAGGGAATGGACTACAGCCAGGAGCTCTTTCTCGGTTACAGTATAGTTTAACTCTGCCTTGGATAGGTTTTTACTGAAAAATAGATGGCATACAGTAGCTTCTTTTCAACTTGTTCTAAGGCTAATTCTATGGCTTTGTTCAAGGCATCTGTGTGAATGTGCAAAGGTAGGGCCCAGTTTGGACATCTCAAGATTGGGGTAGTTACCAGCTTACCTTTCAACGCATCTAGAGCCTCTTGAAAGTTGTCAGTCCATATAAACTCAACATATTTCCCAAAAAGACCAAACAATGGAGAGGCTAGCTTACTGAAATCTTTAATGAATCTTCTATAATATCTTGCTAAGCCTAGAAAACTTTGAACATCTCTTACCTTTTGAGGAGGTGGGACCCTTTGGATGATAGAAATCTTGTTGGGATCCACCTGTAATCCTTGCTGAGAAATTGTATGACCTAGCACGGTCCCTTCAGTCATTAGGAATTCACATTTATCAAAACTGAGGGACAGGTTTATTTCAATACACTTGGCTAAAACATTCCTCAGGTTAGTCAGAGCTTCTTGGAAGTTAGAACCATAAGGGGTGAAGTCATCCATATAGATGTCCACTGAATCATGAGCCAACTCACCGAATATACTCAGTACTACTCTCTAGAAAGTGGCAAGAGCATTGCATAACCCAAACAGAAGGAGCCAGTAGGCAAAGGTACCCCATGGACAAGTGAAAGTGGTCTTATCTTGGCCTTCTGAGCTAATTTGGATATGATTATACCCACTAGCCCCATCTAGGAAGGAAAAGAACCTCTTCCCTGCCAAGCCATCTAACACTTGATCTATGAAAGGCAAAGGGAAATGGTCTTTCTTGGTAGCTTTGTTAAGTTCTTGATATTCTACACAGATTCTCCACTTCCCGTTTTTCTTGGGCACAAGCACCAAAGGAGAAACCCACTCGCTGTCAGAGATGGGGTAGATGAATCTTGCATCCAGCAACTTTCGCAGTTCTTCTTTAACAATGTCCTTAAGGGCTAGATTCATCCTCCTTTGAGGCTACCTGACTGGTTTACAATCCTCTTTAATGTAAATGCGATGGGTACAGACTGAAGGGTGGACTCCTTTCATCTTCTTATAGCTCCAAGAAAAAACATCCAAATGGTTGTTCAATAAGCTACACAACTCCTTCTCCTGAGAGGGGGATAGGGATGAGTTGATATTCAAGGTTCGTTCAGGGCCAAATCCCACATTCTTAACTCAGAGAGAGGTCAGATCAGCCACACAGAGATCCACTAAAGCACTGGCTTGGGTTTCTTCTACCAACTCTTCTAATGGCAACACACTGGGAGGTGGATTTTGAGGACCTCCCCTGGTGGCTTCCACTGTGCACAATGGTGCAAAGTAGACTTCATCCTCATCTTCCTCCTCCAACCAGAGAGGTAAGTCATGTTCTAGCAGAGGTTGGGCAGGACGATATAGGACTAGCTATTTGGATATATGCCCATTCTTAATGGTCATGCTCCCAACTCGACAACTAATGTAAGCATTTGCAGCAGCTAACCAAGGCCTTTCCAAGATGAGGGGGTGCCTAGTGAGTTTTGCCTTTGGCTGAAGGACCAAGAACTCAGTAGGGTACTCCCAAGAATCAATGGATACCATAACATCTTCCACAATTCCCTTAGGAGTCACAGTGGAGCGGTTTTCCAACTGCAGTACTATTGAGGTCTTTCTTAGGGAACTCTGGAGGTTGAATTTGAGCATAGTGTCCCTGGTCATCACATTAATGGTATCCCTTAGATCAATCAGGGTGTGGGGGATTATGGTGCCATTGATGGAGATATCGACTACAGGACTCCCAGGGTCCAGATATTTTGGACAGATTAATTGTCCCAACATTAGGTCGGACAATTGTCCTATGACATTGATAGTTGGGGCATCTCTCTTGCACCTGTCTGGGTGCTTGAAACACTTCTCTTTGATCAATTTGTTGTATATTGATACATCTTTTATGGCCTAGAGAAGTGATATTTTTACACATAACTGTTTAAGTTCTCCCAGAAGTTCAGTCTCTTCTGGGTTTGGTTGCGTGGTTCCAGTTAGTCTCCTAGGAAATGGTGGAATGTCTTTGGGTTCACTTTCCTATTTCTCTTCCTCATCCTCCTTAGGAGGAGGTTGGCTATCTAGGAGGACCTTCCCATATCGTAGGTTAATCTCCTAAATCTCCTAAGAATAGGTAGGGCATGTTGTCTCTCTAATATATACCTGTTGGGCCTGTCTATTATTGGGGTTCGGGTTCGGTTGAGCAAGTATCTGAGGTTGTCTTGAAGGAGCAGGACGTAATGGTTGTGGTTGAGTAGGTGGTGGAGGAAAAAGAGTGGGAGGAGAGTTTTATTGGGGCCTCCACCCCTGATGAGGTGCATTCCACTAAGGTTGTGGCTGAACATGAGAATGAAACAAATGAGTAGCAGGTTGAGTATAGTATTGAGATGGATACGACCAAGGAGGGGGTGTGGACCAGGAAGGATGAGCAGGGGTACCCCAAGAAGGTATGTGACTGGATTGATTGGGGTTGTAATAAGTCTAGGATGTCCCTTGCATTCCCTGTTGGTAAGGTCTGGGTCCATGTGGCCTCCTTTGGTTCATGAAGTAGAGTGGTTCAATGGCTCCTTCAGCCCCTTGGTACATAGCTTTAAATCCGGGTAAGGATGGGCACTGATTTGTGGGGTGGTCTGCCTCACAAAAAAAACACACCTCTACGGAGTGCAATGGACACTCATTCCTAGGATGCTTTCTAGTGCATCTGGGAAAAAGGATGACCAAGGCCCTTTCAGCTTCCTTTTGCTTCTGTTGGGTTTAGAAGGTATCCATTTGCATGGCAATGGTCTGTATCACCTCACTTTTGAGATCTTCCATCTGATTTGCAAACTTGTTTTTGGATAAGGGGGCACTGACTAAAAGTTGACTTCCCCTACCTCTTTTTTGGGCTGCCCTAGAATGGTTTCTAAACATAGTCTTTATGTCATCATAAGGTAGCTAGTAGATGTCTCCCCTAGCCATCAAAGGGAGGGTATCTAGGAGGTCTTCAGGGACTCCTTAGAGCAGAACCAACTTCAGAGATTTGGGGTCAAGTGTGCACCTGGCCCTTTTATAACTGATTTGGAACCTTTCTTCATAGTATTCTAAAGATTCATCACTTCCCATGGTCATCCGAAAGGTTTCTCCCTTTGTTTCCTTTGACCTACAATAATCTCGGTATTTATTGTTAAAGGCTTGCTGCATATTAGCCCAAGTTGTGATACTGTTTCCAGGTAACCCCATGAACCAGTGGAGTGTTGCATCCTTGAGGGTAGAAGGAAAGAGTTTCAACTTTTTCTCACCTTTTGCATAGTCATAAGTTCAACAAAGGACAACGAACTCAAACAAGAAGGTATCAGGGTCTTCAATAGTCAATCTATGGAAGTGAGGTAAGGCTGAGGGACTTATGTTTTTCATTTTTGTGTCCCCATTGGTTTCTCGGATGGGAAAGACACCTTCTACTATCTCCCCATTTCCTATACCATTTTTGTGTTCAACCATGGTCTCAGGAGGAATGTTTTCTTGCTCTTCTTCTGTTATAGGATCTTCGTATATCTTTAGAGGTTCACCTATAGGTTCTTCCAGATCACTGCCACCAAAGAAGAGAGAAGGGTGACTCAGTGATGTGTTGAGGGTGTTGGGTAGGAATTTCCTTGAATTGTCTCTATTCCTACAAGGCATGAAAGGAAATCTTTTTGGTTGATTTTTGTTTTTTTCTGCTTGTACCTGCAAAACTGAAATTGATTGAACAACAAATTGCAACTAACTAAAATAAATCTCGTTGAAATGAAAATTGCATAATTGAAATGAAATTAGGAAATGACTAATCTATTTTGCTGAAATGAAATTGCAGAATTGAAATGCTAATCTACGCTTGTAGAATTGAAATGCTAAGCTACGCTTGCAGAATTGAAATTGTAAAAATGAATGAACGTAGGAAATGTCTAATCTAGTTTTGCAAAAATGAAATTGCGGAATGGAAATGAAACGAGTACTCTACTCTTGCTGAAATAAACTACTTGGCAGAATGTTGCAGTAGAAAATAGAAGAAAAGCAGTAATCACAAATACTTTGACGCTTCCCCAAAAATGGTGCCAAAATATGGCGGGCTACAGTATTGCAGAAAGGATGCTGCAACTCCTGGGACTCCCTTCTTTACTTTTATCAACCCGGTAGTTCGTAACAAACTTGGAAGCGACGGTACTATATGCACAAGTACTAGCTCTTACTACAGGCTGTCACTTGATCAGCTGGCACAAGTTTGCTAGGAGCTTAAGCCAACTTCTATGAGTTCTTAGAATAAGTTTTTAACTGTGATCCATGCATGAAAGCTAACTCAAAAGAGACTAGTCTACTTGCAGAAAGAAGATGAAAGCTGAAAGGAAATGCAAACCCTAGCAAACCCTAGTTTTACTAACTAACCCTACTTGTGCAAGAAAAGAGATGAAAGCTATTAAAATGGATGACATTGACTCTTGGAAAGGTAAAATTCATGCTTTTAAGCTACTTCTGAAAGAAAATATGGAAAAAGGATCTTTTTGTATTTTTGAGTAATTTTATGCAGAATTATTATGCATGTGTTTTAACTATTTTTGACTTTGCAGAGGTTTATTGGCGAAAGAAAATGGAGTGGGAATTTGCAGGAGGTTGGGAAGGTGTGGAGAGGACCTAAGGGGTCCCTAGAATCCTTCTAGAGAATTCCATGGTGATCAGATCTCGAAAAATTGCTCGCATGAACTTCTACAGGAAGTCTGCAGGGGATCTACAGGAAGTTCTATAGGAATAGACTGAAAATGGTTTTTAGAGGGTTGATGGTGGAAAAATGGTGGGAGAGTGGAAACGAAGGATGGATAAGGATGTTAAGAAGTTTAGGACCTAGTAAATGAAGCTCAGGAGTAATAAAGATGGTTGGATTTGTTCAAGGATGAAGAAAGCAATGTTGCACAAAAATGTAGAAATTAGCGCAAGTTGGGAAAGTATGGCGAATGGATGAAGGAAATCTTGAGAGAGAGACTAGAATAGGTTGTATGATGGAGGATGAGTAGGTTGGAGTGTCTTATAGGTGTTCTACACACTTCTTTCCGAAACTGATCCAAGCAAAGACTAAAAAATAAAGATTTATCTATTTTGACCTAATTCTAACCTAAAATCGAGAAACATGATGAACAGAGGTTTATAGGGAGGAAATCATGCAAGAAAGCTATGGAAACTAATCAAGAACAGATCTAAGCATGAACACACAACTGATATCAACTTTTCCAACTTAAAACCTAACACTAGCAATTTCATTGGAAGGCAAAAACTGTGTTTTTGTGGCAGCAAGTGTGCCTTGGTCTCAATTCATGGTCCTAAGGAGGGAGAAAGGAGATCAAGGATTGCTTGGTAGCCTTTTTGTGGATCTTTTCTATTACCAAACTGTCAAATCAACCTGAAGCAAGAACAACTATCTTAATCATAAAAAACAACCTAAGTAACAAAGCAAGATTTAACCTATATAACAACAATTATTCCATGAATGCAGTAAAAACACATAAAAGTACACAAAGGAGGTACTTGGTACTTGGGTTGGGCCCAACCCCAAGAGCTACAACCTCCTAAGAAAGCTTAGAGCTGGTGCAAAGCGGAATTCATTTTCATTTATAAAAAAATAATAGTCATGTCACAAAACTGTTTACAGAAGAGCTCGAAAATGAGCTGAATGTAGAGTTGCACTAAAGTGCGAAAATAAACTGTTCAATAGCTAAACTAATAAGGCTTTAAGCCTTCCTACTTATGCAAACGAGGACTCCCAATAGTCCTCCTTAACTTTAGGAGCTTGGCTGCCCAAAGCTGCAGTTAATCAGCCACTTCACTAGACCTGCTTGGTTGCCCCTTGAAATCATCTTTAGTAAGCTGTTGAACTCCGAGATGATGGTGGAGAACTGGAGGAAGGGGTCATTTAGTGTAGGAGACACCCCTCCTATAAATACTCAACCTTGTTTCTTCATATTTGGCTGTTAATCTGCTTGTAAATGCTTGATCTTGGTCCAAAAATGTCCAAAAATCCGCAATAAGCACATATTAGAATTTGTGGTCAAGTGACTATTCCCATTTACTCAATTAACATAAATATATTCAAAGCACACATAAAACTATGGAGAATGGTGGATTAAATGAGAATAATAGGCAAAATGAGACCATAAAGTTACCCATTTTTGGGGCTCATCATACGTTATCTAGTAGCAGTAGGACTCTTGATATTTCGTAGTTAATCGGGAGTCTAATAGTGTCATTGAAGAGTTAATGCATATTAACCCACTTCTAGCTGATCAGGAGTGGAGGAGTTAATGCAGATCAGGCCACTTGTAGTTGTTCAGAAGATTAACAGTCTCATTACAATTCGAATTAAGCCATTTGTAGCATGTCTTTCTATAAACAGTCATGATAGATTCAGATCAAGTAACCTGTAACAAGATTTTGTCTTCAACAATTATGTTGTTTTTCTATAAATATTGGTTAAATGAGACCGAGAAGTAGTTAGTTAGAAGCTAGAAGAGATTACAAGCTTTTGCTAAAAACTGTATTCAGACTTCGTTTTGTTGATAATGAAAACTCTGTTTTCTCAAATGGTGATTTAAAAGCACATCTTTAATTAGCTGTTATCTAGCCACATCAATTGCAGAGGGCCCCTGCACTGAAGGAGGTTTTTCACTTATTGCTTTCATTTTAATTTCAATACTTTGTTTTCTACAAGTCCATTTTCTCTAGTTTTGTTTCATTTTAGTTTTGTAACCAATAGTGTAAAGGTAAAAATGACAACTGTGCAAGTCTTATTCTTTTGAGATATTGTATGAGAAATGACTGAATGAAAAATGGAGAAATGAGATTACACAATTGCTTCGCTTCTTCTTTTTTTGTTACTTCAAGGAGATTGATTCTATCATGTTCCGAAATTGTATGGTTGAATGCCTAAATGAATGAAATTATTGAATTACCTTCTACATCAGCATCACTTTTTGTTTTTTAAGAATTAGATCCATGGATTAGGACTAAATGGTAGATCAGGTAGATGCTCTGTTTTTTTTATTAGGGTCTAACTGGTTTAAAATGATTCTTGGTCCATTTTTAGGAGATTAGACTAACTTAGGATCCTATCTTTCTTTTAAAAACTCATTAGATCCATGTAAATATCTCATATATTTTATATTCTTAGACATCAAAGAACAGAAAACCCCCAAAAAAACATAAAAATACAAAACAACGAAGTAAGAGAAAAGTTAACTAAGCACATATATTGCATCACACTTCATCAATCTACAAACCTTGGTTGATAATTCATGCAAGAAATTTAGGACACTAAATTGACTAAACAATATGCTATAAATTAACTTTCAATTTAGATCAATCTAACTACGAAACCAAATAATGACAAACCAAATTCACCTATTCTTATTCAACAATCAACTCAAAAGAAATTATAGTACAATTACAGTGCAATGCATGGAATTGAAATCTTAATCTTTAACTCTTGCAGGAATTGAAAAGCACACCACTCTTTTAGAAATGAAAGCAAAAAAAATCATTCTTAACCTCTCACACAGGAAAAGTTATGAAACAAAATAAAAACATTTGCTCTTAACTTCTAAGTAGAAAGCCAATAAAAACAATCGCTCTTAACCTCTAGGTAGAAAACAAATAAAAACAATCACTCTTAACCTCTCACATAGGAAAAGATAAAATAAAAACAAATGCTCTTAACTTCTAGGTAGAAATCAAATAAAAACAATAACTCTTAACCTCTCACATAGGAAAATATATGAAAGAAATAAATCTTAATCTATGAAAGCAATAAATCTAAAAAAACCAATTAATCTCACACATTGTAGGTGGCCAATCAAAAAGTATGAGAGAAAGCAAGTTGATAGGCTCCAAATGCAAGCATAACCAAATCAATATGAACACCACTCATGAGCATGGTGCCAAATCCAAATTCTATATTCAAAACATGAGCATTTTCCCAAATTTACACATGCCTTTCAAAGGAGAAGGCTCTCCTATTTATACAAAAACATAAGAAGCTACCTCATTAATGGAAGTCCATTATTCTCTCCCTAGATCCCTAGAAAATCTCATAGAGTTACAACTCAAATAGGTAATGATGAGACACATATCCTCTTTGACCTTTATCCAAATTTTCTTCGATATCTTCAAGACAATTCGAATTTGAGTATTGGAAGCCACATAAGAGTGCCTTGGAAGCCACTTTTAAGTATTAGCAAGTGTATGTCATTTTTCTAAATTTTAACCATTTAATTCATTTATAATACTATAAATCATTAACTTTTGGAAAACACAAATGTAACCCATATAATTATGAAAATGGAGGCTAATGAAAGGTTATATGGTCATGGAGTTGTGACATGTGAGTGAAATGGCAGTGATAAAGGTGAAAGTGGATGATATTTTGCATACATTTTGGAGACTCTACATTCCCCCCAATTGATGTTATTGCATGTCCTCATGCAATCTACTGCATTACTTAGTCATGATTTGCTTTTGAATGAGCTTGGATTATATCATATGTCCTTAAACTTTGCATTTGATAGTATTTGAAAATTTTATTTCGTTTTACAAAGTATTCATTGTCATACATTGAATTGCAGCATGTTTGGTTGGTTCTTGTGTGAAAAAAAATCTTCATTAATATTGGTTCTTTTGTTTCAATACCTTGTTTCATTTTGTTGCAGCAACATTCAATGAACTGTAGGTTTTAACCCAATACAATAATTACCT
This sequence comes from Pinus taeda, assembly GCA_000404065.3. NCBI lineage: Eukaryota > Viridiplantae > Streptophyta > Pinopsida > Pinales > Pinaceae > Pinus > Pinus taeda. The sequence continues at coordinate 152,551 of APFE030138465.1, read as the reverse complement.
GCATCCGAATTCTAAAACATAGAAAATAAACAATGCGAGAGCATAACATATAAAACACATATACACAGAGATTTTCCCCTAGATCCGAAAACCGTTATTTCATTATATTCCTTTCAATGTTACAATACATATTTATACATGCTGAAGCATCTAATACCATGGACCAAAAACCATCACATCCAAAACCATGGACTGAAAACCATCGCGTCTAAAACCATGTGCAAAAACCATGCACAAAACCATAGGTAGGTCCACCCAACCTAATATAGGGTACAAAAAAAAAAAAAATCTGGGGCGATGCCACAAACCCCATAGAGGGGGACTACCTACACCCTTCAAACCCCCTGTGACCCCCCCGCTATGCAATTGACGCAACGAAGGGGGGGGCTCTTTCCCCCTCTAACCCTTTAGTTAACTACGTGGGCTATTCATGGAAAGAATATAACACAACAAAACATTCTCCCACTTGTTGTTTTCTTTCCATAGGGAGCCACAAGAGAGCTTAGTCATTTATCCATCCCTACAATGCCCATTTTTTCTCTACATGAAGAGAACTTTCTCGGAGCTCACATATTTTGTCAATGCATCTACAATATTCTTCAAAGTGTCCACCTTTACCAGCAACACGTTTTTGTCTTCTATCATATCCCTCAAAAAGTGATATTGAACATTAATGTGCTTTTTCTTTGAATGATATGCAGGGTTCTTTTCCAAGAAAATTGCACTTTGGCTGTCATAATCTATCCTTATAGCTCCTTGTAATAACCCCATACTTGAACACAATCTCTACAACCAGACTGCTTCCTTGCTTGCATGAGTGGCTGCCATGTATTCTGCCTCTGTAGTTGATAGTGCCACTACAGATTGTTTCTTACTCATCCAACTAACTTCACCTCCAAATATGTTAAACACATACCGACTTGTAGATCTTCTCTGATCGAAATCTCCAGCCCAATCTGCATCCACAAAGCCACGAATATCCAAAACTCTATCTAATCCTAGTCTTCCTTGGTAGCACAAACCATAATCACTAGTGCCATGCAAATACCTGAAAACCTACTTCACTATTGTCCAATGATCCTTCCCTAGTTTTGACATAAACCTGCTCAATACTCCCACTGCATGTGCAATGTTTGGTCTAGTACAAATCGTTGCATACATCAGGCTACCAAATGCACCTGCATATGGAACACAGGACATTTCATGTTCCTCTTCTTGTGTCTTGGGACATTGTTCAATAGATAACCTCACTCCTACAGAACCTTCACCGATTTACTATCCTGCATATTAAACCTTTGTAGTATTGTCTTCACATACTTCCTCTGGTTTAACCAGAGCTTCCTCTTTGCCCAGTCTCTTTTAATTTCCATGCCCAAAATATAGTTTGCAGCACCAAGATCTTTCATGTCGAATTTGGACGACAATTGGGTCTTCAAATGCTGGATAATTTCTTTGTCATTTCCAACCAGCAACATATCATCCACATACAAGATAAATAACATGGTCACCAATTAATTTAAAATACACACAGTGATCTGCTTTGCTTCTGGTGAAGTCTAGTCCCCGTATAAATTTATCAAATTTCTGATACCACATCCTTGGTGATTGTTTTAACCCATACAGAGACTTCTTTAACTTGCATACCATTTCTTTCTTACCCTTCACTGCAAAACCT